>QVOA01021547.1:0-27377 GCA_014825685.1 Pseudomyrmex cubaensis
TGTGTGTGTGTGTGTGTGTGTGTGTGTGTGTGTGTGTGTGTGTGTGTGTGTGTGTGTGTGTGTGTGTGTGTGTGTATATATATATATTTGTTTTTTTGACACACATTTAAATTCAGTTTTCTATAAATTTAGTTTGATACTAAAACATGATTATTACGTGAAAATTGATAACTCTCAGGCGGAAATAACATAGTGCTTCCGAACAATTGCGACTGTCACGTAACAGTGATGTAACTGATTCTTCTTTTCTTCTTTTTATGAAAAGATTTATCGTCGATAACTTCTTTTCCATTTCTTCTGCCACGTCTTGACGTGAAATAAGAAGGAAGTAATCGTCCAAAGGTACACAGCCACTTGGCAGGAAACCAAATCCTTGACCTGAAGGACGCCAGAAAGCATGCACACGTGCACGCGATAGCGACGGTATATTTTTCGGGAAGAGATCGCAATAGACAAAATCGTTCCGTATTTTATTCTACTCTTTACTCGTTAAAAAAAAGTTTGCATTTTATTTGATTCTATAATTATAAACTCCCAGGTGTGCCCACTTTTCCTATCATAATGCTTTAGTTTTTTAATAAACGGAAATGTTGCCTTTTTTATGGCAAATTGAATATATTTCATTGTGTAATATCTATTAACATGTAATAAGACTGTTACTTTTTTTGGAAAAGCTTGATAAAGTCGCCAGCATATTTTAAACAATTTTATTATAATTTATAGCAAAAAAGAGAGAGAAAAGTCACTGTCTTTTTTCTGTACGGACATCTTCACTTCACGTTAACAACTACGTTACACGTCGTAACAACCAAAAAAGAACAACCGCAACTATCGATTAAACATTAATCATTGATAAGATTTCTTAAACGTCGCTGTGTGTGTATATTGGTAATAAATGTCCTTCCGTTTATCTACTTTCCTTCTTTTCATACCGTCTGGTCCATAAAACTTGTCCGTTATAGTTAACAGCATCGTATTTCACAGCATCGTATTTTCACCCTCGATAAATGCAGACATAGACAGTTTCGTGCACAGAACCACGAGATAAATCGCAAAATTATTTATGACTTTATGACACTTAAGAGAAAATTTGAAAGCTAGCCAGATTAAAAATACTATTAGAAATATTCGCTGTAACACAAAGCTACAAACAAAGCTACGAACTTTCAGAGCACAAAGATACTTTATTTTCATGTTTTCTACGTAACTTACACAATCTTTTCAATAAAAATAAAAACAATTATTACTCTTGTGTTTACAATAATACTAATTATTGTTTTTAAAAAAAGCACAACATAAAAGCTCGTAAATTTCATACAATATTTCACAAGATAATGATATTGATAGGTTTATATGGTTTAATTCTACTATTTAATAGGATTTTTTAAGTCATAATTAACATAGCAATAATCCTCGCTTAACTATGTATAAAACGACGTAATAGTTACGTAAAACACTATGCAATTATAAGAAAACGAAGTAACGCTTACTGCTTGATCTGTTGGGGTATATTACGCGCAGTAAGACGATTTTATTTAATGAATAATAATAGCTCTGTCAAGAGTAGACGTTGAAGTGGAAATGACGGTGTACCAGGAAGCAGGACGAGCTTGTACGACATTAGCGCTCGAGAAGTAGAAATAAAGAGCCCATTTACTTTCTTCCCGTCGTGCGAACGTAACATTACGACAAAAGGACGAATATCCTCTAGCCAGATATAGGTACATTGCCGCTCGATATTTTCGAGTACAATCTGCTGTCCGCAGGGACATCAGCGAGAACTCATCCAATTTTCAGAGATAACGTTAGAGTGGAAAATGTTATCTTTATTTCGCCACGTTTTGAACGCGGAAGATACCTGCGTATGCAAACTTTTCTCTTGTAAATTTAGTTAAATATATATAATGCACTATAATATACATACAATTATATTAATTTTGTAATAATAAGAAAAAAACTTCTGTGTGTACTTCTTAAAATTAATTTCTGACTATTCTAATATATTGAAGAGTGTAAATATAATTTATGACATTTTTAGAATGATATAACGATATAAACGGTATTAAAAACTTCTGAATTTTATTTCAAGCACTTGCGTTATTAATAATTGTAAATGTAAAACAATATATTTGCGTTAAAAGCAAACTTCGTCTAATAGATCGTCAATAAAATTTTTAAATTAAACTATTATAAAGAAAGAGAGAGAGAAAGAGAGAGAGAGAGAGAGAGAGAGAGAGAGAGAGAGAGAGAAAGAGAGAAGGGGAGAGAAAAGAGTTGTTCTCTATAATAGATAATGAAAACTCATCGCACACTCAAAAGTGAGCGTGAACGAATTTCGAACATTACTGTATAATACGATTATGAATGAATTCTCCTTTGTGCATTTTTAACGTCATCGTCTATTTCGATTTACGTTTATAAAAGGTGTCGATTGGTTTGTAATAATGCTCGACCATCGCACATAAAATCTTCCAAACGCAATGAGATCAATTAATGAATGTATCAATTTGAAATTTGTGATGTGTGTAATTTGCGTTCGCTGATGATGCTTGATTGCACATTTTGCTCTCCTCTGTTACATCAATCAATTCGCGTTCCCATGTCTATGTAATTCAATTATTTTACAAAGTCTCATACAATTCTACTAATTCATTTCTAATTATATGTTGCATTACATAATGAATTGTTTACTATTATAATTGATTTTTTGTAGCACTTATAATTTTTGTCATACATATGTGCTATTTAATCTAATATTTATTTTTCTATATGTACATAAAATTGAACATATATACATTTTGTTTTATTACGTGTATTTATATATCCTGTGTTTTATTTGAGTAAAATTTGACACAAATTAATTAGATGTTTTATAATTTGACACAAGAAGTATAGATTTTATGGTTTTTTCGAGAATATACGTAGTCAAATCGAAATAATAAATGTGTGCCCATACTAAAGGTAATAGAAAGCTTTAGTGATATTTACTCTGCGAACTCGTAAACGGCGAGCAAACTGCGCTCGTTCAACATTCTGTTGCACGAAAGAGCAATTTGGTGTCACGCGTGAGATCAAAGAGCACAGACGCGTCCATACGTGACGTTAAACGCGAGGTCTGTCAAGCCCAAGGTTTTATGGATATTTGAAACTCACCGGCTTTGAAATCATTTCAGAATTATTCGGAAAAGCGAGACAGCACACCACAACGCAATTAAGTGCAGATATACAAACAGCGCGAATAAATACCGAGTTTCTCACTAAACACAAGCTTCCCTTTTTTGTGCAATAAATTTTATTAAAATAAAAAAAAAGAAATATGCTTGAAACAATTTAATAATAAAAGATAGATAGGTAGATAGATAGAGACAGAGAGAAAGAGAGAAAGAGAGAAAGAGAGAGAGAGAAAGCGTTTCTCTCTTCTAACAAAATTTAATTTTTATACACATTTATTACAAGCCATATAAAGCGACGTAAAATGCTTTTCACGTTGTCTTCTAAAGGATTCCGTATCCGCGAATTAATCTCGGTATAGTTTACTTCGTTGGCAGATGAAATGCGCCTAATGAGTAAACAGAACGCGCACGTGTGCGTCCCTTTAAGTTTGTTCTCTATGGATATATACACCGCGGAACGGAGAATCGGTAGTTCCGCGGAAGTTAGTCGAGAGGAATTTAGATATCGCCGCGTCCAGTGGAAGTTGACTTACGAGAATGGGATGGACAAGCGGTAATGGAACAATAGAAGCCGCGAGCGCGTGGAATGAGCTATTCGGGTATTTACATTTCAGCTATTCGTTACACATTGAACACGACTGAATGATCGCGCGCGTACATACACGCATCTCGCTCAATGCTGTACTTTGCTTCCTTTATGTAATCGGAATGTTCGTTGTTGATTTGCTTTAAAGCAGTATATACAAAACCAGCAGTATATACAAAACCAAGAGATAGTGTACACAAATAAAGTACGTAAGACAGAGAACAGAGAAAGAAAATGCGTTTTATTTTATTTGTTTAACAAAAGTTAAACAAATAAAATAAAACTTTGACGATTTTAACGATTCTTATAAATTATAAAAATTAAAAGTTAGCTTGCGACATTTTTATTCGTCATTATTGTAAGCTAGTATTTTGTATGCTACATTTATATCTCGTACATCAGCATTTTTTTCCCTGAATTTTAACAGCACTTCAACAACGTGTAGATACACATATACGCATGCACAGAATTCCGGCAGGAGCTTCTAGGTGGAAACTAATATTTTATCTTTGTCGTCGGTATACCACGGCCATAGTGAAGGTTTTCCATCGATCTGGCGTTTTCCCCAATACTCTCGAAACAGCAGAGGGTGAAAACCATGGGGAATATGTCGGAGCGAACGGGGATCGACGGATGGTAAGCTGAGTTATTCAATAGGACGCAGCCCGTTTTGAGACGATTCCCACGGGACTCGTGTCGTTTCATCTCAATCCCGTGAGCATGTCCGCTATATGCTATTGTGACCCCTAGGATGTAGTTTTGCGAGTTTCATGCGTGTGTTACGTACTTGACAAAAATCCGAGTGATCCTCGTTACGTTACCGAGAGAGAAAAATGGATCGCATATATTTCTCGTTCGTACGAAAATTCCTAGATATAGATGGGAAAAAAGAATAACACGAAAAAATATCACGGAATCTGAATCAGCTTCGCTGTTATGCTCAATTGGATTTGCGTATTTTATTTCGTTACGAAGAATACTATGATAGAAATTTTTTTGCGAAATAATTGAGGATCTCAAAAGCGCGGAGAAATATAGAAGCGAGTTTTAAATTAAAAAGTATAAAATATTTTTAAAAACAAAGAGAGAGAGAGAATATTGTTCTGTAATAATGGAAGTTTTGTACAAATAGATATTATACACACATTTACGTTATAACTTCGCCGTAGAGAACTAAATTAGGTAAGTGTTTACACCTAAATATATAAAGTAAATACGGTAATATTTTATACAAGAATCACTTTTTAAAAGTATCATCACTTTTTATTTAAAATTTGATTTATTTATTTTCGATAACTGTAAGATGAACACGATCAATATACATGATGTACGGTAAGTGATTAATCCGTTATACCAATCTTGACGAAAGACAAGAAGACACTTGATATCGAAGCATCGAAGTATTGATCATCAACAGAAACGGCTGCCAAAGTATCAATCAATCATTCGAGTTTTGCGCGATATGAAGCAAGAGCAAAATATCATCTCTAACTCTCGGTTACAGCTCTAAACGAGGAACGAGGATATTTCCTTTACTGCAGTTTCATCGTGCAAAAACAACTCAACACTGTTTGCAAAGAGTTCTTTCTTTAGAGATTTATACGTATCTTATGTATATTTCGTTCAAACCTCATCGCGAATCTCAAGTACAAAAAACTAATGTCAACGTCGCTTCAAGAGTAGAAAACTCTTTATTTATTTATGCCGGTGGTCGGTTATTCCTTGAAAAAAAAAACCTTTTTGACTACCCGTTCCGCTTCCAAAGTCTCGATTCAACTTTGTGAATGCACGAACAAGCATTCCGCGCGAATGTCAACTTGGATTTTTCGACGAAATCTCTCCCTTGTTCAATGACCGTTTCTTTCGGAAGCTAGGAGAAAACAGTAACGGCCTACTTTATGTAATATTTCTTAGAAGTTACTTAAAAGCATTCGTTAAGTTGAGAATAAGTTTTTAAATCTGCAAAAGAGAGCTGTTTTTTTAACCAGAGAATTACAGAATAGTTGACAGCAGTAAAAAATAAAAAATTATTACGACGAACAAAGAGTATAATGTCGTTTTTCATAATCGGATTATCAACTGCAAAAACATTTTCTGATTAGCGGCACTTAATACCAAAAACTTATACGCTTGACGAGACATTCGTGACGAAATTAATCTAAACAATATATCCTGCGATAGCTTTTGCTACTTTTGATAATACGTAAACGACAGACGACTTTCCGTAGTTATCCGTAATTGCACCGATATTTCTCGGGTCGGCAGCTCCAAAGATCACAGGTGGAAAGCAAACGGCAGTACCTAGTCGTTTTTTCCCTTGACTTTCCTCATTGTAGCCGCGATTAAGTGCTTCAACTTTCCCTATAGTCGAGTCGCGAACTGCGCGATATTGTGGGAGAGACACTTTTGTTGAAGAAAAATAGTCTTTTTCACACTCTGTTGTACTTTTTATCGACTTGTCTATTTCTGTTAGTACGCTTGTTAGTTATTAGAGGCTGTTAGAGAAAATTAAAAGAATGTTTCTTAAAAAACCAAATTATTACGAAGAAATGTTATTATTTAAAAGAAATTTTTCTTTTGGCAATAATACAATATATTTTTGTATGCATTTTAAAAGATATAATTTCGCAATAAATATTAGCTACGAGTCTAAGCCTCAAGTTTAGATACAATTTTATTTTTAACATCTACAAATAAAAATATGTATATGTAATATAATTTTCAGATCGACTGTAGTGACTTACAGATAATGAAGAATATGCACTAAAAATAGCGCAGGTTCTGCTACGGTCAACAAAGTTCAAGCATTATCTACGATTTTATCATGTGCGCGATATTTTGAGCGAGCGTGTAACAAAGATAAAGAACATTACGCTCATTTATTCGTGAAAACATCATCGCGAATTCTCCAGCAATTCGCGCGAACTTGGCTATCGTCGCACGAGCCATTTGATAATTTTCTGCCTCGTTAGTTAACGTAACGGGCTAGTTACCGTTCTCTACTTGCTCGGACGTAAAATACGGTTCGTGTTCACGTAGTAGCCGCTGTCGACGCGCCTGTCGCGCGCTTTAACGAATTTAGGCATGTCGACAAGCTGCATACACATATCGCGAACGTTTTAATAATTCTGAAGTTTTTCAAAAAGTCGCCTAAGTGAAGAGTACAGGTTCGCAAAAACCGGCAATTCCAGTAATGGTACCGCACTCCGAAGTTTCGGAAGGGAAAAAATCGACATTTCCAGCCAACAACGACGTTTCGTAACGCGGATTTTTTTCCATTATGATTTCTCCAGATGTTTGAAGTATTTTAGTTTTTTATAAAGTTATAATATATATTGCATATGTCGACAGAGAATTTCGATCATGTGTCCTGATCCATTGTCAAGCTTGAGAGTTCGCGCTCAATCTTGATAAGATCGAATTATCCTTTCTACTGGATTTCGTCGCTTCAAATAAATGTTATCTATAGCTATAAAATTTAGTTGAGTGGAATATAAAGCATAAAACGAAATCGCGATAAGCCAATATCTCTCCTCACGGCCCGTTACGTTTACGAGTGTTTTACGAAGTTAGTTGCCCGAGCATTTTCTTCTACAAGAATTCCTAAACAAAATCCATCGAGACGCGTGACTAGAATCGCTTGCGATAATGCTTACTTGGAGAAAAGTGAGGCGCTGCACGTGCGTTATGATGTACGTACGTACATTTACTCCCGAGCGCGTTACTCCTATCTTTCAGTCAAATTTCTGCGCCAAAAAAAAAAAATGCTTTTTTGTTCCGCAAAGTGTCTTCATAAATGTCACACACATCTATATCGCACATGTTTATATCATTGGACTTATAACTTATAATAATAATTTATTTTTTAATATAATTACAGATCTTGCATTTAACTTGCAAGCTGCTTTACATTTAAGCTGTTATATTGCAATTGTTCTATAAATTAGTTTTTTTTTATTGGAAACCAAACTTTGTATAAATACTAAAACTTTCTTAGCACACCGTTTGCTCGTATCAATTATCTTGGTAGTAATAGTTGATGACTACAATCAGCGAATAATTATTAAGATTATCAAGATGAAGTCGATTTTTCTATTATACTCTTTCAGAAAAGAGTCTTTCTGCAAATACATTTTGCCCACACATCGAAAAATTTATTTAATCTTTTAGAAATATTTGTAAGTATATTCGCCAACTTCTCATGTACATTTCGAGGCGACCCGCCCTTTTACAATCCGTCATGATTTACTGCCGCTTATATTCAATATAGGGAATCGAACTTCGCCAATCCTTTAATGCAGCATGTCACTGATACCGCATTGATAAGAAAATACAAAGCAAGCGATAAGTAGAACGTATAAAAGAAGCAAGTAAGCAAGTTTGAAATATTTAGTGATGATAGACAAATGAGATCTTTCAAAAATGTAGAAATAAAGACATAATATACGAGAAAAGACGTGTTCAATGTAGAAAATAAATTGTTGAGCAAAATAGTTTTAGAAGACTTAATAATTTATATTTTATCGCACAGGAAATAGACTTTTTTTTTGTTATAGCAAAGAAACACCTGAAAGCAGTTTCGGCCATTTACTTGAAGATTGGCAGCCGATCGATTTCCAGCGATTTACATCCAAGAGGAACTCACTTCGACTGCGAGTGAAAAAGTCTGAACCTTTCAATTTTCGTCGAGAAATCCTTCGAAAGGCAATCAGCACCGTGCACAAACATCGCATAGCTCAAGCTCGAAGCTCAAAGCACTGATGCAAGAGAAGATATTCCGGATGAATGAGACACTCGGTTGAGTCTTGTGGAAATTACTTTGTCTATAGAAAAAAAAAGAGAAGGCGAAGATTGCAACAGCAGCGACCGTAGAGGCTTGACGAGAAATATATTGTAATAAAATATTCGAAGATACAACGAGAAGGGAGAGAGAAAGAAAGAGATAAATGAATATCTGACGTCATCTTTTAAATACGCGCGTATTGAACATCAAAACTATGCCATTTTTGACATTTGCGACTATTTATCAAATACATATAAAACCGAAAAGAATAATCGAATTTTCGATTCTTCACATTTTTTATCCGATTTGACTTAAAGACACTTTTGTTTCCAAAACGCAGGTTATTTGGTTTGATGTCTTTTGAGTAAGTATATGCCAGCACGTATCTACGCGTTTAACAGCTTGACACAACCTTGCGCATATTCGTCCCAGCATAAATCAGAACAGCCGCCGAGCTTAACACGAGCCTGTAGTTGCTAGGTGTACACACTTAGATAGGTGACTACCCAGGTTAGTCGGTAGTCACCTTTAAAGTGAGTTAGGTACTGTCAGGTCGATCCATGTGACGTGGAAACGGTTTGATGTACGAGCGACCGAAAAGCCTCGAGAGAAGTTCGTTTGCTTTGTGAAAGCAGCGGCAGATATAACCCAATTGCAACTTGCACTGAAAGCTTTTCAACACATGAATAAAAAAGTTGTAAGTTATAAGTTATTAAACAATATTTTTAAATTAACATACGTATCAGTTTTGTAACTGACACATGGGAGCACGCGTAATTTCAAAACACTTTGCCTCGAAATTTGCTAATTTTGCTAGCGAACCGTTAATTAATCATGCAATATTGTATTGTGTCAATAAAACAACAACAACAAGCCCGACAAAAACCGGGAGTGCAGTGCCTTGCTAACAGCAACGCGAATACAACGTGTCGATGCGTTAATGAAGTTGTTACTTCTGCCTGATATAACCAAAGCAGTGCGTGATGATTCTAGCACAGCCAATTATATCGAACGATGCAATTATAACAAATCAATATTTTCAACCTAAACGACGATTTGGAAAATCATATGTATCTTTGATGCTTGATCAAAAGCTATAACAAATCTTTATCTAAAGTGTTACTGCTATTTGTACTAAGTCTTCCGTTGCAAATGAAGACAAGTGTTTCTGTTAAACTCGACTACTTTAATTAAAATATAAAAGCTAAAGTATCTATACTAATAAAACAATATTCAAACTCGTGTTATTTAAAAAAATAAACAGCGCTTTACATTTATCGTGTCATAAAATACGCGGTGTGCACTTTGAAAATATCTGTTTTCATCGATGATGCGTCAGTTGAAACTAGAGAATAACAATATGCACGCAAGCTTAAGTAACACAATACTACTGCGGTAGCGTTTGCTTTGATTAAATGACGGGTATTGAATAAAAATTCTGTGAAATTTCAAAAAAATTTTTTGGTCATGAGATTGATTATTCACACAACATATATACAAGAGTAATTTATACCCAGTGCGATTGTGAAAATATATCTTATACAAAGAGATAAAAAGCGAGAGAAAGAGAAATTAATTATATAATATACTTGCTATTAGAATTTTTCTACTAATTAGTCTTCATGTTATCAATTCGTTTCTAGCAGAAGTTTTATAGATTAGTCAACGATTTCCATTCCGAAATCGAGGCTGTAAAAGAAATAATTAATCTACCAAATTCAAAGTCTCCACTAAATCTCAAATTACACGGAAAATTAAGCGGGTATTGTCCGTACATAATAACGTGCTGGATCAGTGATAGTTCAGATATAACGATTCATACGTTGTGATGAATTACACAATTTTCACATAAACAATATCAACAATAAAGTGTTATAATAATCATAATAAATATTCTCTTTCTTTCTCGTATTACTCGCGCGTAAAAAATATTTGACTAATTGTACTCAAGTTACATGTTTGTTTACAAGCTCATATTTGAGTAACATCAAATGATTGCACGCAAAATATTCTTTTTACTGTTTGCTCAGATTGCGGCAATGGATTGGCCGCAGTTAAGAATTTCATTGAAGTGCGATATGTTTGTTAGTCGATTGCACGAGAAGATCGGAAAGAATCGCGGACAAGAATAGCCTGGAATTTAATTTGTGCAAGACATTCCGTGGAAAATTCCGTCTCAGATTCCACATTGTTATTACGCTTTCCTGAGACTTCCAGTCATTAGACGTGGCACGAAAATGCGCAAAGCAAACAAACATCGCGGCGCGTGTTGTTAATTAATATTTATCTTACCGTAATATTTCTTCTCTTTACTAAGCATGACTTTCTTGATACTAGCGAATAAAAACACCTGTGTCACAAATAGAAACGTCTCTCTAAGACATTTCAATATTAAATACGTCCTTTGTACAACCTTTAATTCTTTGTATAATAACATATAAAAAAGTTATTTTATATACATGATGTAAAAAGAGATATATTTTTGCTTAATATGCTTAATTACTTCGATTGAGAGAAAATATTTCACTCATAATCTCATAAAAACAATTGAAAAATTAACATGAATACCATGGTATGTATATGATCAGTAGTGAAAATATCTTTTTTTTACGATATTCACAGATGGACTTCTTGTGTAAAAAAGAATACGTTCTCAATAATGAGAGAATCGACACACTCAGTTCTTATTTAGCACTTGTAATTAAAACTATAATGTAGGTCAAAGTGACAGAGTCTAATGACATACTAGATGTTATATGGTATGCACGTAAGCATGAACACATCTTTATATAAAACTGCTCTTTGTGCATTCAACGTATAGAATGTAACAATATATATTTTTACGTGCACCTAAATATAGGTACGTATTCTTTTGCTCAGAGAAACACGCGCGCGCGCGCGCGCGCACACACACACACACACACACACACACACACACACGCACGCACGCACGCATTTCTAACAAAAGCGTGTGAAAGCATGCCCTCGAGGACTCATTGCAAATATACCGGCTAAATAACTCTTTCGCATCCTTAGTGTCCCTTGTTGCTAAATATTTCCACGTTCCGTTGCTAAATGAGAAAAATTATTTAATTTTTTAACGTCAGACGTGCCTTTTCTCGCATCAATACAGCGCAGCTCATGTACACACAGAATGAGCAAAAAAACTTATTTGACTATTACATTTTGTCGACAAGACACGAAAAGTACGTTATTAGAACCAGCGCTGTTAATTAATTGATTCACAGACGAGAGAGGATAAAGGCATTCCATTAATTGGAGGAATACGGCGGCGTGGTAATGAATCGAGACTCTATCGAGCCTAACTTGATGAAACAAGGATAATTATCTCGCTCGATAATGGCAGATAGAGTATATGCCGTATTCAGCGCAACAGTGTCACGTCAAAAGGCTCTGCAGTTCGACTTGAATAATGACGCTGCATGCCATTCTACATCGCTTGATCGGATGTAAATGCAACCGTTAATATCAATGATTACAATATCGCACTATAAATCCCTCTGCATTCAGCTCAAAGCTCAATAATAAAAGAAATATGAATATTGTTATATAATACAACTTGTCATTATATAAAATAGTCTCATGTGTGGGAAAAATTAATTAATCTATCATAAATGCGTAATTTTGGAGAAAAAAATAAGAATTATGTATTTTTGAAAAATTAAATAGCTTTATTATAGCGTATTTTACAACAAAATGTGTTTTCTGCAGAATATTGCAGGTCACTATCAGTATAATAAATAGCGTCATAGATTCAAAATCCGTGAAAGCCAGTCATAATTATTTCATATAAACATTTCTCGAATTTACGACACGGCCGAGTTTATTATATAAGAGCGTGTAGCGCGTGAATGACCGATCGTGTGTTGTCTTGCACATACGGCAGAGAACTTTTTTCATTACTCCCCTCATACTGCGTGTAGGCAAGAACTGATAATAAATCAACCCTCGCGCTCAAATTTAGGGATTTGTCCTAGCAATAAATAGGGATCAGGGTTTAGGGCTGATCTCTATAAGCGCTGCCAATAAACGTGTTACGAGGAAAATTATGTTCTATTACAGAGGTCAGCGTGATAGATCGCAAACAGTAAGCCCTTCTAATGTTTCACATTCTTAATAAGAATGTATCACGTTCACATGCAAGTTAAAAACACTGCTACTATAATAATCATGTAATCGCTGTGCAAATCATTAATTTGGTCTACAAGAGCGGTTCGTTAATGTGTATTCTGGTTCATGGAGTCTGAATATCTCGATGAAGGTTCGTATTAGGATATCCGGAGTGGCAGTAGGACATCCCGTACACATAGTTTCGGACGCAAATAACTTCACAACAACGTTTACAGACTAACTCCAGCTACAATTTCCAGCGAATGTTCAGCAACCAATCACCGCTTTATGTCCTCTCGGTCTACATAACGTCAGTGCTTACTTCTCGTTTACAAGCCTTGAAATGTCCTCGGTACGTATTTCCGCATCCCTTGGGAACTGCCGTGATATGCTGCGACGAAGTTGAATTAGTATCACTCTTATACGCGCGTTGCTAATGAAAATTAAACACGCTGTATGATATTCGGGCGACCGTTACCGACCGCTATCTCCGGCTCCTATGTATATTGCAAATAACTGATCGTGATTGCGTCTTCTCAAAATTGCACATACAAATATGTAATGTGCACCATATTTAAAATAAATTGCGAGAGTACATGAAATCGTAATGCTCATTGCTTAAGTATATTTGATCAGTACAAAGTATATTTAATTTGGTTTCACGTTTAAATAAGTATATGTTTTTAATAAAAAAAGAAATTTTTTTTATAATAAGATAAAAAAAAATTGTTTAGCTTTAACTTATAAAATATTCAGGAGTATTTAGTATTGTCGACCATCTGCGAGTAATCGCAAAAATGTTTTCAAATTAAGCTCAACGAGAATTGACGCTTTCATCATAAACCCGCATACGGTTAGGCACGCGCCATAAATTCACAGTCTTGGTCATTACATCCCGGGCAGAATCAAATTATCGCCTAGTCGTAATCGAAACGTAGAAACGGGGAAGTAGAGAAGGGAGTCTGTGGAGCAATAATTAATTCTACGTCGTTGACATATGGTGCTCGCGAGGGACGCTATTTCGAATTACCATACTAGGCAAGCTATATCGTTCAGAAAGGCTGCGACCTGTCGCTGCCAGACAAGGCGTTTAATTGACTGAACTAATCCGGAGCTAAACAGTAATTAAAACTACAGGCCGCACTCCGCTGTTCTCGTTACGGCGCGATTAACAAGTCGCTTCCGTGTTTTCATAACGGCCACTGAAATGTTTGTCTACTCTTAATCGCGAGTAATAGGGCGGTGGCGAATGAGCCGGATGTTAGTCATAATTTGCCCGGCATAAATTATTTGCCTGAGATACTATTTACTGAAGGGAATTCTCTCGGCGGAGATTTATCTCGATATTTCGAACAAATATCGCGCGCGCGCAACTGTCTGTTGCAACTGACACGTGCAGTAAGAAGCAACTCCTTTGATCACTTGTAAATGTCATACTTTGCAACTGCTTTTGCAATAAAACAAAAACAATATAACCGGCATTTTAATGTAGATGTATAGAAATTTGCTAAAATTTATTTGCCTGCACAATTAAAGAATATTTATATTATCTAAAATGTAATTCTTAATATATATAATATCAAATTTTAATTAGTTTCGTTAAGTTTATATTAAATATTAAAATTGTAATTCAAAAAGCAATACAAGTTAGCGCGTTCTTCCATTTTTCTTCTTTTTATTTCGCAGTGTAAAAGAGTTTCTGCGTTTGTCGTCGTTTTTATTTTATATTGCCGTGTTTTAGGCAACACGTGCACGTTGCACAACGCTACACCGCAGCTGCAGGAATAATGGCTGCATAACGGACTTTTGCTATACATCATCGCGAGGAGAATTGTCAGTTTTTCGAAATCGCGCTCGCGCGGTCCATCATAAACGTTCGCGCCAATAAATCGAGACGCCCGAAACAACCCGGCGTGTAGATTTATGAACTCGTTTTTAACGATCACGCGACATTCACCCAACGTGCGCACTAGACGACGGCGTTTCCTTCATTGCAACCGATGAAATACTTATTTGTCAATTCATTCCAAAGAGATTTGTTCAAAAGAAAAAAAGAATATCACTCGTTTAAAATTTAATAAACAAAAATGTGTAACTATTAATCAATATAACCAATATTAAACAATATATTTCTTGTGTGAATAAAATTAGATGATTCTTTCAGATGGCTAATAATTGTTCTTTCAATTGTTTTTTGAAAAACAGCTTGTTTTTTATATATTAAGAGATACATAAAAAAAATGCAATGTTGATGACGTCAAATCGAGGAATCTTTCTCATTGGGGTTGCCAGATAAAGCAACCGCTCACAAAGTCGCGAAAAACGATCGCGCCCTTGTGCTCAAGGGAATGCAATTTCGCCGTCACGTTCGCCCGCGATTGTTTCGCGAAGGAAACTTCGTGCTCGAAAGAGCGGATAATTGGTCCGTACCATCGGTGGAGGCAGACTGCGCGCGGTCGGAATTTCTCGGGGATTCCCTTCCCAGAGTCGAGCAGATGCTCATGCCAGTTACATAGACGCGATGGGTCTGCCGTAGGGAGAATTTTAATCAAGCGAATCGCGCCTTTCGTGCTTGCCGGATGTTCCATTTATTTACGTGATTTCCGTTGACAAATAGAAACCGAAGTATTTCATTGTTAAACATTTTTATTGGTTACTCTTTTTTGTTATGAAAAAAAAATTAAAATTTTATACAACCACACACGAAATATTTTGATACTACAAATTAAACTTTTACGGATCGATGTACATGTAAAATAACTTAAGTAAAAGAAGAAAAATAATATTTTTATTTTACTTTACAAAAATATTAAAAAAAACAAACTATGCGTGTTAAAATAACGTACCAAACGCGTTGATGAGAAACGGTCGCGATGTCATCGATTCTTCCGGCCATGTTCAAATAAATGATATTATTCCGTGCAGGTATTTTGAGCGAAAATCGGATCGCACGTTCGTACAAGCGATGTAATCATCGTGCTAACAATGTAAACGCAAAATATCGTTGAAAGAAGCGCGTTCGATGAAACAGAATTCCGAACTCCGATTAACGCATGTACCGCGTTCGTAAGTAGCGCGCGTTGATTACGCACACTGTGCGCTAATTATGTACACGCATTTGCGAACACGCGTGTCCACTGACTGCTAAAACTGCGCGTTCGCTTGCATACAACATTTATTACGGGCGTACGCCAATTTTGCACGTGTCCGAAATAAAGTGACGTTAAACTGAGCAGATTTGCGTCGCTCGCTGATGGAATAAAACGTAATATCTCGTATATAGTGTTGTGGTAGAAAATTTTAAATAACGTTAAATGTGAATTATTCCCATACACGTACAAAAATGTTATTTATTTATAATCTATTTAACGGTACTTAAAGTTCTTTCTATGCTTTAAAAAAGCTTTTAAATAGATTTTTTTCACTCTTATGCGTTTTTGTGCTGAAATTTTCACGTTGTCTTCGATTTCGCTGAGCGAACGAATCGTCACTCGAAAAGCCTTCTTGGCGTCGACGACGACGACGACGTGACAAAGATAGTCGAGAAAACCGTCGTCGCAATCGTGAAAAAGAACGTGGACGTGTCACGACGTGAAACGACGACAGTGCAGCGTAGACGAGGGATGAAACGAGAGATGAAAGAGAGTCGCGCGAGACGCTGAAAAGTCGGTGAGATTGGATGCAGCTGTATATTAACCTCTCAGTAGGAAGTTTGCGATGAGGTCGGATAACCACGACTTATATTTATTTGTCTCTGCGCAACGTAGAAGAAATTGCTTGAGATATCCATTAGATAATGCTGAAATTCAATTTGCAGACGGCGCACCGGATTTTGCATGGATTACAAAATTGTTTTCGCTAAGTACATTCGGAGATGCAAAGATTGATAAAACAATTTGTAAGATAAAACAAATAATAAATGCAACTTATGCTAATCACAACGTAAGAAAATAAAATCTATCTTTACATATGTAATGCTAAAAACAATAGATAACAAAGTAAAAAGGAAATAAAGTTAAGAATAAATCTTATTAATTTAATTATAAAATTTGGATCTGCGATATTTGTTTATGCAGTGCGTTGTTGCAATTAGAAACTTCCGGTTGACCTTTGCGCAAAGATTTTGATATCTTGAGAGTTATACGAGGAAAGCGCCAGAGAATGCATGAATAACTAGGTGGTTGCTGCACACGCCTTCTCGCGCATCGCCAGAGGTAACACTTTGTGCGAAATTTCACGCCGGAAATCCGTGCGGCATTAACGGCGGAAACGCACAGTTTAAGCCGCATCGTGGCGGGAGTAAAAGCGTGCAGTATCGCATTTGAGATTGTCTCCGGCTGACCGAGTACGCTTCTTTGTGATCGAACGGCACCGATTTAGTTATTCGAGTAACAGCTATCATGTCAACCTGCTTTTCCGTAAAATCCTCATTGGTTTAACTTTGACTTGATATGTCGCTGAAGAAATATTTGCGGTTCCGCCAGCATGTTCTTACCAAACGTTTTCAGAAAATTGATTTTGTTGGCATCCAAATGTCTTTATCGGATCTTTATATCACCATTTTTGTTAAGCAGCAAAATGTTAGGACTAAAGCATACTTAAAACTTTATCTACAACATTATATGTGTATAATATAATCGATCACAAAAGAAAATTGTGTTTATTCTTACTTTTTTTGTTTGTTTTTTACCATTTCTATACTTGTCAATTGCACTAGTACAACATATCGTTTTTACATTGCACTAGTACAACATATCGTTTTTACATCCGAACAGAGCGATGCTGATGTTACAGTTGAAGAGGATGTTCCGGAGTGTGATGTGCGCAAAATTTCCGCGCGGATATCATTTCACCGCAGCTTTCTGTAGCGCGGATTTGCGGATCGCGACAAATCCGCTATTTTCTCTGGGCCGTCTCAGCCTCCGTATATCATTTCACCGTGAGCAAAAATCCCCGAGCTTTATAAAATAACCTGGTGCGGCACGCGCACGACGCGAATTTATGCCGCGATAAATAAACTCTTGCGCGCGAGACTGCGATAGAGTCTTTCTTTTTGTGCGATACACTCTAATCGGGCTGTATACAGCGTCACGCGCTCTTATCGTTGCGTTACAAAGAAAGAGAGAGAGAGAGAGAGAGAGAGAGAGAGTCTGTTGGTTGCTGAAAAATGGTTTAAAAGAAAAGTGCGCGATGCACGTGCAATTTGTAACCATGCGCGGATTGCAGCTGGTGTAAAGAGGTATTTCTCAGACAAGTTTCGTATCTCTTTCAATCCTTCGATATTCACTTCTTATCTTTCAGATAGATATTATCTCTGATAGACGGTTTCATCGATGTTATTGTCATCTCTTTGCAGAACCGTTTTCTGAAAAAGCACTTTTTACGTTATTTGTACGTAAATCTTCGAATATGAAGCAATTCAATAGCAAGAATATCGTAGCGCGCTTACGCGTGATGTAATCGACGGCAGATCAAAATCGGATCAATTTTAAATGAAATGCCGTTGTACTGTGTATATGTCACAATAGTAAGTATTTCGTTTCCGAAACGCGCAAAATCAATTTCCGGTGCGTAAATAAGATCACCACCGTCTATCGGTGAGCTTCGTTGTAAAACAAATGCGTATATATGCGTGCGGTTTTAACATTGTGCGGCAGATCTTTAACCACATAATGCGGAGTAACTTGAAGCACTAACATGGCAAACAATAATTGATTATCTTGTGAAAAAGAAAAATAAACAAAGACGTAATCAACATTAAAACAAAATACAAAATAAATACAAATTTTTTAATATAAAACAGTTAAAAACAATCAATAAATTTTTTAATATAAACCACTTAATCAATTCAATAATAGAATTAATTAATAAAAGCAACGTTAAAACAACGTTAAATTTTTTAATAAAAAAAATGATATTTTGTATCTAGTTGTAAGTAAAAAAGTACATAAGTGTATAATAAGAACGTAACTACACAATTTGATACATTAAATTTCGTACTTAATCGAATCGAGAGGTCAATCGAATAAAGAAACAATGAATTGTAAAATGTTCGAGCCTGCGGCAAATACTGATTTATTCATTGCTCATTCGCCGGTACTGCCCAGACCCGCGCGCGCGCACACGAATACTCGTCTCTCGTATATTTTGATAAAATTTACATTGCGCCGTGGTTCATTTCTACGCTCGCACGTTGCTGTTACGTATATGTAATGAAATTTCCGCTTATCGAACAACGATTCCGTCGTCAAATGCAGGCACCATTGTCCCTCATCGGCGTGCTAAAATTATCCGATTATGGCAATATTAAAATGTCGGTCGGCTTGATGTAGTAACAATTAAATTGTTAATCTCAAGTTATGGGAGTGTGCAAGAGAAAAGCCATTAGCGTGGCCGTTGAAGTGCCATTCTATGCTTGGCAAGGCTGGAGTTTACTAACTATGATCGGCATTGCTATAAGTTTGGCATTGTTTTATTATATTTATATATATAAATCATGTACGTAAATCTTGATTGAAAATTATCCTATAAAAATCACCTATAATGATAATTTATATAAAGGTTAAGTTACATTGACATTTTTATTAAAATTCTTATGACAGTTGCGTTATAAATGAGTAGAAATTGAAATCAGTTTTTTGAAATACACAATGACCACAGTAATTACATGAAATTCGTAGAAGCCTTCAGCTGACGGCACCGCGCAATTAAATCTACTCGAACTTACGAAGAAGTGCGGAACGACTAAGTAAATCAGAATACTTAAACGAGCAATTACCATAATGAAGAAGTTATTCAAGGAAATCTTTAACTTCACGTTAACGTAAGCAGTAAGTAAACTGTCGTCAGCATTGCATCTTCCACTGGACTTTTACAGGTTCTTAGAACAAAATTAATACAAAACATAAAACACTAGTAACATATAGTATAAAGAATAATAATAAATAACTTAGTTTAATGATAAAATTAAAGTAATGGTACTATTGATTCTAATTTTTTATCTGAACATAGAAACAAAACACATTACAAAGATAATAAAGACATGCGTTGTTTTGTAATGAGAAAATTTGCTGAGAACAGGGATCGTTCTTTGGTAAACTAGCAAGCGGTAGAGCGCGTAAAGTAAATCCGAGCTTCGAATGCAGACGCAGCACCGGTTGACATAACTGCCGTGTAAACGGAACTTCAATTTACGTTGGGATTAAACATTAACCGCTTAAGGCGGTAGGAAATCTTATGCTTTCATACTGTGCACCTCCCTAAGCACGCCGCGCCATTTCTCCGTGGCTTAAGACTGTCTCGAAGTCCGTTTCGTGTATTTCGATTTCTGCGGATTTATACGGATATACGAGAACATGTATAAATTCGGATTATGCCTGCAATAATCTTTATTATACTCAATAGAAAAGCCTGTGTGAAAATATTTATCTAAAACTCAATGTAGAAAATACGCATGTGTATCTACGTATCGATTAATGTTAGAGCAATATTAATCGTTGCTGATGCAAATACATCAATAAATGCATTCATGATATTCTATGTACACTTGTATTATTAATTAACGTAACAATATGTATATATTAATGACAGTATATTGTACTGTATGATAAAAAAGAAAAAAAATATTAAGAAGAAATTATTTTTAGAATTGTTTACAAAATTTGTTTTTACTTGAATACGCGTAAAGAATAAAACTAAAAATAATCAAAGACACATGACATTTAATTTATGATGTTATTAATTGAAAACATGACGAGAATTTTCCTGTGTAATTTATGCTTTTATGAAATTTAAATAGTCGTATGCAACTGTTACGTGTGTAATGGGCAATTTAATTTAATTTGCTTGATTACAGTCGATTTAATTAATATTCGCTTGTCAACAACAACCACCTTCTTTTATGCCTTTTCTGTATTCGTGATTATACGTCCAAAATTTAATTACGTTAGGTTCGACGACTTTGGCGTTCTCGAAAGGTGCGTTACTTTTCTCTAATTTAGTTTTTATTTATTCCAATATCTTCGCCGGTCAAAAATTCATTATGAGCCACTACTGGATGATGGCGACCACGCATTTGATTATTCTGGACGCGCATATATTTGCAGAGGAGCTGCGATTTACGGTGGCGCTTCCGGCGCGGTCGGAAACGGACGGCCATGCCGGAGAACGCGCCGCTGGGCGATGTTGCACAGTGTGGAACGGAGACGTGAAGTTTCCGACAAAAATGAATTATTCGACCGCCGACTATCTTTCGCGGCCAACACGAAACAGATACACACGTGAAAGAAAAAGAGAATCAGCAAAAGAGCAGACGAGATGAAGAACCGGAAGAAACCGCGCTCTCACATGTAAATTTTTGCGGAGAATTTATGCTACATCAATTCTCGATGTTGTTAATTTTATGCCTGACTTTTTTCTTTTAACGACGCTATGGAATCATTTATGTGATTCTATATCGTTATTAAGAAAAAAGCATCTTTTCGATCACACGTTAATATGTTCTAAAATATATTTCAAAATAAAAGAAATCGGTGAGACATTTTTAGGATTGCTATTTTAAAAAATATAAATTACCATTTTCTTTTTTTTATAATGTTTTTTTTGTAATGTGTTACAAGTAACAAGTACAAATACATACTATTAAATAAATGACACAAAGTATTATGTAATTTTAACAGCTATATATAATGGAAGTTTTTATTATAAATTACATGTTTACAAGTTATCAAAAAAAAAAAAAAAAAAAAAAAAAAAAAAAATCTATCATTGGAAAATTTCACGAAAACACAGTTTATGTGTTTATGTCGATAACTGTAGTTATCTACTTTATAGTGTTCTCTGTAATTGTCTTGCAGATATTTTTCAGACATGCGTATCTTCTGTGGATAACATATGTATAATCTTATTACCTGTCAATACTACAGCATATTTTATCAGCTGCTAAAGACATGATACTAATAGTCGATATAATAGAACGCGTGTGATAATAGATATTTATTTTTAAAAATATATATATATATTTATAAAAATCTTTTTATAATAAAGTTATATACCATATATAGGTTTTGTGTAAAAAAATTATTTAACAGTATTCATAAATAAAAAACATAATTTATTTTCAAAAAAATCTTAATCTTATAGATATATGTAAACTAGATTATTTGTATAAAAGTAATAAAATTGGTTTATATATGCAATCAAACTTTATTAAAGTAAATTGTTTGAAATCGGATATAATCAATAATTTGATACTTTTCTTCCATTTCCACCTTGGTAACAGTTAGAATATTGAAACATGTCAGACTGTATTCATAGTCGAATTTTATATTTAAGATCGTCTTAAGTTTATCTTCAGATGCTTTGTAATTAATTAAACGATCTCTACAGCATTTTAAGATGAAATTAAAACGGTCTTAAATGTAAGATTGAACGGATTATCGGCCATTTTTTTAAATTATATTCTTTCTGCGCGTGTTCGATTGTATAGCGAGTACATACATACATATACATATACAATAAGATCTCAGCATGAGAAAAAACATAAAGTAGAATCTTTATACTGAAAGGGATTGCACTTACGCGATTATTTTACGTCAGCGTTCACTTTAGTGAAGTTTGATTGTAGTAAGCTTATTATGATTATCCTAAATAAAAATGCTTAATCTTGTACATGTGTAATACAAAGAGAACATCGACTAGCAACATAGATTTAAGTATTTACCAAGCAGTTACTATTTAATTAAACAATACTAAACGATATATTGTTACTTCATAAAGTTTTCTGTGACATTCTTTCAATTTTTTTTCTTTTTTCTTTTAATCGTTTTTCTTTTCGATTAAAAGCGATGCAAAATATCGCGTTTTACGAAAAATTAACATCATGTACAACTCTATAGAATTAAAAATCATAAAGCTAGATAAGAGTTCGACGAAAGAGTTAGTCAACAAAATATTCGATTCTTTTTAGAGTAATCTGATATTTGATTCTTTTTAGTAATTTTTAACTTTTTTCGCCGATATCGTTAAAATTCGGAAAACGGAGTTAAGGTGCAGAACAAAGCGTGACTTGCAGAGACAACCGGAGAACATTTTGATGAATGACAGGAAGTCGAAGAGAACCGGGGAGGAAATTCTATTCAGCGATTAATTGTTACGCCATTACAGCTTGAGCCATCAAGCGGCCTCTCGCGGCTCTCAATAAGTTAAATTGAGTGTGAATAATATTCGGAGCTGGCAAGTCCCTCCTTCGTCGAGGATTCGCGCCTTAATGTCTCTTTCCTTCGTTTAAAATGCCGCATCCTCTAACACGCTGATATCTCAGAATGTCTGCTTTCTTCCTGAGCACAGCGATCTTTAATTGATCGTTAAAAGAACCTTAACTCAATTCACCGACAACTGTTTCGTGAATAAAGTCGATTCCTCTCAACTTTAGTTCCTCTCTTACGCTTTATTAGAAGCAACCAAATAGGTTTCACGCACACATTATTTCGACTCGTAGTTCTGTACTAATAATTTCTGTAAGATTTACAAAATACGAATAAATACATTGAGAAAACGCAATAAAATATAAAAACGAAAAACGTTTTCTCTCTTATGAACTAAATGTTATAGCAGCTGTTATCTTGTTTGGATTAATGCGCAATCTCCAGCGCATTCGCAAAAATAACGACGTTACGCTCGTGGATTTTTAATGCACCGACATACCGAGAATTCCGTATTCACTCCGAGCACACTCACTTTAATTAATTGTTGAAAGAGGATTTTAAATTACTCGCGTGATAAATATTTCAAGAATGAAAATAGCTTCTCTCACGACTCCGATCTCACGTAAGAAAGTTATTCAAATTATTCTCTCTTTCTCTCTCTCTCTCTCTCTCTCCTTTTCTCTTTCTTTTTTGTGTAAGATTAATAAATATTAATTAATTAATAATACTATTTAATAAAAATGCGTTTTTGTCGTTCGAGAATTGAACAAATTTACAAAATAAATGACGTTGCGTTATAATATTTATAAGATTTGTTCTCTGACATAATTGGCATCGTTTAATGAAGGCCGTAAACGATGATGTTATTTTAATCGCAAGAGTGAAGCAGACAGATGATAACAGTCCTTTCGATGGGAGTAATTAAGAAAATTGCGTCAATTTCTCAACGTTTCAAACGCGCAACTGTCTTAAAGGATAGCGTTCTCTATGTCTCTATTTATTTGTCAAAAGTGAATCTCTATTTCACTTCTTGGACTTGCTAATTAGGTGATTGTTATCCCTCGCTCGAACGCTGCGTTGAATACAGTTACCTATTTGCTAATTTATTTGCGTTACGTTGGAGAGCTTTCTCAATAAGAAATATTGTGTACCAAATAATTAATTACACAGATATAACGACATCTGTCATAATTATTCTTCAGTAATTGTTATTTACACCTTCATAAGAAACAGAAAGAAATAAAAAGAGAAAGAAGTAAACGCATCAAAATCAACAATGTAAGATGACGATTTCTAACACATTCGAGTTAATCTGCAGTATGAGATTTCATCTTAGATTCCGAAACAGCAAGCTTCCCACATTAATTAATTACTCTTCGTTCTAATCGAACTTCGTTGTTTAGTGAACCACTACTTCCAACATCGTTCACGATTTCAGTGATACGTTTTATTGTATTTCTCTCAATCTCTATCTATTTACGTATGTAGAAGCGAGGAGAGTAGAGAAGGATTATCTCACTGCGCGAACGTTCAAATATTCATTGAGATATTTACAGCTATTTAAGACTATTCGAGAAATTATACGTTTGGTATTGTTTTACGATAAATTTGCGAATCGAGAAATCAAAAAATCAATGAAATTTCGTAATGCAAGAGAATCTATAAAATCAACACTCTCTTTACCGAGCCGGCATTTGTCGAGGACAAATTTGTAGAATCGAGAATTTATACTGCCAATAATATAATGTTAGGAAATCGCGCTCCAGCACGGTCAATTTAAATGTCGGAATTTATTACGTTACTTAGTAGTGCTACGAGCCGGACTATTTTCTCGAGATTTTCATTCCTTTATCCGAGTCGCCTTTTGCCTCGAGACGGATATTATTCTTATATTCTCACGGTTTCAATGTTACTCCTGGGGAGCCATCTCTCGCGCGAGATGTGCACGCTGTATGCAAACCTATGTATTATTTCAGTATTCCATACTGCGCAATATTGTGTCAAAAACGAGTGAATCTTTAATATGGTTCGTCGTAAATCTCGCATTCTGTTTCGTCTACATCTCACATTCCACCGGCCGTTTACACGCTATGCGTTATTTACGTTTGAACATTGCAGTACTTTTTGTCCTTTCGATTTCCCTTAACAATGTTTTTTTGAAAAAATTTTATAATCAACAATATCAAGTAACATATCACAATTTTTTTTTATGCATCTTCTATATATTTTAAGCAAAATTGTTGATCACTTGATTCTCAAAAATTAAGGCGACGGTTCTAAACTGAACAAATATAAAAAGCTGTAAAAAGATTAAATGACTATCGCGATGTCTTATAATAAGGTTAGCGATAGACTATGCACGCGTATCTGCAATTTGCAATTTCGTGATTTATAAGTCGCCACGAAATTAATTCATTCATGTTGTGTTGTATTATGTGTCAAGACTCTTGATTGTACACATGTGTACAGTTTAAACATGTACTTGTGCTTATAAATATGTGTACCGAAAATTCTTGAATTTCGTAAAAGATTCACACATTGGCAAATAACAAATATATCTTCACAAATTAATAATTCATTTAAATTAATACGAATCGCGCATTACGAATAGCCAAACGTAAACTTAAATTTTGCGATTTAAACTCATAATTTGTAATATTTACAGTTTATTTTGATTCTTGAAACATTTACAAAATTGTTTCGTACAACATTTTGACATATATTACAAAAATTCCGCTTAGCTGCACGACTTGAATAAATCTCCGTATCGAATCAACTCTAGTCACGGTATCTCATGCATTATTTTCGCATATTCTTTCCGTTTCCCCGATTTTCTGTTCGTTTTTTCCGTCAGAGTACATACATGCAAACGTAGGTGTCATTTCTCTATACCGCATAGCGCGTAAATATTCGCGTCAAGAATAACTGAATCCATCAGGGATTTGTCTTCCACCGAGCCGCGTGTAAAGGACACGAATGCTTGGTAGTACATATCTACCACAGAGATAGTATTCACACACTAGTCCCATCCATCTGATCGAGATCCTGCAATCCTTTGATCCCATTTTCGGATTCCAAGTTCGAAGTCTAAGAGCGCTTACAAGATCGACTACAAGTCGAGAAAAGTATTAGACTTTGTCATTGGAATTTTCATCATTTCCGTATTCATAGATATTGTCATGTCACATCGACAAATCTTTCGTTTATAATATCAAAAGAACATTGATAATTATTTTTTAATTATACTAACATAAAAACATAATATTTAATTCTATGTATAATTTACAATAAAAATGTACATGTAAATGTAAATGTAATATTACGTAATATAATTTTATTGAAATGCTTTAGTATATTATTATGATTTAATTGTTATTACAACTTTGTGATATAATGTATTTCTTTTCCAATACAGATGCAAAATATATCAGAATTTTTAATTTTGTTTTTAAGTTTTCCAGTTTTTGTCTGGCAAATTTCCAGTCAGTGTTTTCGTAGAACTTTGCCGCGAGAAGTAAATATTAAAAATACGACAACATTCATTTCTATTCTCGCGGATGCATAGACTCGTGGAATCTTGTCGAAACTTTCGTCGCAATCTCGAGGAAGCAAGCACCACGGCTCGACAGCTACCACCTGCTACTCCCACAATATTATTCTCATAAAATTTTTATCAGTGGAGCACGTCGAACATCGTGGTCCGTCGTCGCTTGAACGCGCGTTGCACTTAAAATGTCTGAGACATAATAGCGATATTTGAAATCCACGGTTTTATATTTAATCCCTTGGAAAGATCATGGCTTTTGCGCGCGCGTTGATATTTCGATATTATTATACAATAACTTCACCATATGCGTGAACTTTGCTGAAATGTGCGTATATCTCATTCACTATGTACTTCAGAAACTTTGCATCTTTGAAGTATTGCGACGCTGTTTTGGATTATCTATACGGATAAAATATTCCTCAATTATTTTATATTTATATTCAAATTTACGTAACATACATAGAAATTATTACGTGACATAGAAATATTATGTAAAATAGAACTCATAAGTAAAAGAGAAAGAGAGAAAAAGAGAGACAACATTCGAAATGGAGAAATAAAATTGTCTAGTGCGTTGAGTTAAAAGACGCTAATATTTCTATGCGTATACACACACACACACACGCAGAGTACAAATTGTCACAACATTACACTGATACCTATATTTTGCATTATTCTATCTTTGTTCTTCGCGTTGATAATAAAGTAGAGTAAATCATTTTACAGTGCTAATGATTGGCACTTCTAAAATAATATTGCTATATATAAGAAATTCAACTTACTATAATGTCAAGTAAAAAGCCATAGACAAACCATAGAGAAAAATGTTAACAACTAGAAAAAATCAATAAGTACCAAACATTGGAAAGATATATATATATATATATATATATCTTTATATATATATATATATATATATATATATATATATATATATATATATATATATATA
>QVOA01021548.1:0-29700 GCA_014825685.1 Pseudomyrmex cubaensis
AAAAAAAAAAAAAAAAAGAAAAAGTTTTTTCAAAATAAAAAATATTTAATGCAAAAAAACTTGGCGCGGTTGCACCAAAAATTTATCTACAGACAGATATGAACTGATGATATACAAATTAGAAAACACCACTGATCAAAAAATGCTACTGTATGCATCTCGTAGCAGGCATACGAACATGCATACAATTTAGTAGGACGACGAAGACGACTACCATGATGTTTCTGAATGTGAATTTCACACACATTTTCGTTTATCTTTCATTATCTCCATTCAGAAGCCACAGACCAAAAAAACGCAAGAATACTTTTTTTCAAATGTTTTATTCCGAATCGATTAAGACTAAAACGAAAATGATCGGTTCAGTCGTTACTTAAAAATTGCCCTGAAAAAATCTCCCCACTTCTCAATTGCATGAATTTCGCGTATAAGAGTGCTCGCGCAGTTCGAGCGCCACTTCGTTGCGCGTGAACTTGGCGCGAGACACCACCGTGCCTCTTGATCCTCGGCATCTTGTCCCCAGAGCGCCATGCATCGGTGCCTTTTGCAAGTGGGATTTTCGGACGCCCGTATCTGATTATTTACCGGGGACGGGCGATCTTGATACCCGCCGCTCGCCCGGCTAAATGCCACGGGGGAATAAAACATTGTTTGCCGATAGGAGCCGCGCACGGCACCGAGCGCTCTGCGTGATATACAATGCCGCTGCTCTCGCCATCGTTATTTATGCACATCTTCCTTCCCTCCCCCACTCCGCTTCGTCCCAGCCTCTTCCTCGTGCTCTTTGCCCGCTCGGTCTGTCGAGCGCTTCGACGCGATCGACGGGTCACGTGAAGCGTACATATGTACACGTCCCTTAAATTCTGCCGTCTCTCTCCCATAAGAATCCCGAAGCGGAACTCGCCGAAATTCGCGAACGCGTTGCGGAATGCAACTCCTTCGTGCTGCATCTCGTTTGCGATCGCGAAGGTATCGGCTCGTGCTTCGCTCCTTCGCCCTTACTGTAGATAGTAAGGTTGCGCATTCACGTTATTTGCGCGTGTTTTTTGGGGGAAATGCGATGCACGTTCGTATCGCACGCAGCGTTACGAAGCGACAGCGTGCGAAAAATGTTTGATGTATTTATTTTCGATTACTTTATTCTGGCTTTATTTTTTTCTGTTTGCGTTGAAATTTCCGGATTGCAAAATGACGAAATGGATATTCAAGATCCGATGTTTCCCTCGACCGAATCGACATGTAAAACGTACGCGCAACTCAATATGATTCCCGAGGCGGAATTCGTCGACGTTTGCGAGACGAGTCGTGGAATGCACGTCCCTCGTCACTGAGAATCGAACCCTTCCTCTCTCCTGAGAAAGGACGAGGTATCAACGTGGTATTTACAGGCTGCGGAGTGCGCTTTAAAGGATTGGTCCGTACTCGGAGTGACTTACGAGGAGCGTTTCGCTCGATACGAAATACATTCCGCTTGAAGCGCGCGAGGGGTAAAAAGATTTATTGGATACGAAAGACGTTGCGGCGAACGAATGGCTCGGCATTAAATTTTAAGAAAGCGTAATTAGTATCGCGGTATTCGGAATGTCTCGCTATCAGCGCGCGCGCTGCGCGTCTTGTGCAATAAAGGTTCGAATACGCTCTCTGTAATATGATCGTAATCATCGCGAATTGTCTTCGTCTTGTTGCGGCATATTACCGCATATATTCTGTTATACCTAAGAGAGACGTCGATATTTTTTTTTCTGTTCGTACTTGTATTGATTGCGTCGCTTATTAACTCTATTTTTTTAATGTTTGCAAAAAATGACTTTTTTGTTACTGATGTTTTTTACTAGTTCGAGAAAGAAAGAGAAATTTATGACTTATGGATATTAGAATCTTAGCTTTCGTATTTTTTTTTACGAACTGCCAATTTTATTCTATGATTCGTACGTCAATGATTTCCGCCGACGAACATGTTTATTTCAACGATTCGCGCGCATTAAAAAACAGAGAATTCGCATTTCACAGAAGGTGTCTTAGAAAGAAGACCCCCGATCACTCGTCGTAGGTGGAAAGACGCGAAGCATCCGGTCTCCCGCATTCCCTCTTCCGCCCCGCCCGTTTCTTTCCGCCGACGCGCACACTTTCGTCGTTATTGTCACCGGTTGACCTGTTCTTTTTCCCTTGACTCCACCTTTCATCGCCGAAAAAGCGGAGGGGTCTCGACTGAAATTTCAACCAAACACACTCCTCACGGCCGACTCGGCAGTAAAAAAGCGAGCCCCGCGCGCCTTCGTTCGCCAGTTTGCAACGTGAGATAAAGACGGCAAGAGCGATTGGCCCGCGCGCACCATACCTTCCCTCTCGATTGATCTTCTCCTCGATCTTTCTTTCTTTTTCTCCCTCTCTCTCTCTATTCCCTCTTTTTCCCTTTTTCTCTTTTTCTCTCTCATTTCGGATCTGCTGTAAACGCGAGATGGAACGAAAATCGGAGAGCGAGCAAGAAAGAGAGGCCGGAAGATCGAGGGTTAACGTAGCGAAGGAGAAATATGGGAAAGGAGAAAAGGAAGGAGGTGGGTGAGAGACGGAGAAGCATAATATTAACGAAAGAACGAAGAGGAGAAGAAGGTCAAAGACGATGCGAAATACGTGGAGAGAGACGAGCGTCGTGGGGCCCAGGGCCACGACCGGGGCCCGACCTAAATGCGGGTCGAGGCGCGGGCGGGCCCGTTGATATCGAATTTATCGGGTGTCGGGTTGCAACCGTTCATGCTCTGTCCTTAAAGCACGCATCCACGGCGTTTTGCCGGGCCAACGCGCCCGCTGGCTCGCCCGAGACTTCGATTCGATTTGCTACGCTCCGGGAGCGACGACGGAAACCGCGTGGCATTAGGGGGACTCTTCAGGATCGGACAACGGTAACTCCCGATTTCGTCGTACGTCCGTCACGAAGGTGTTGGCTATTTTGCATAATAGAACGCCCTTAAAACCCCTGCTGAGAGAACTCGCGCGCGCGTACGCTTTCATCTACGCTAAATTAAATAACGCTATTAGAACAGATATCGAAGTGTGAAAAAAAAAGTTAATGTGCATTGTGCTCGCGGTAAACATATAGATGTAATTATGTAATTTGCATAAATCAAAAAATAAGGAATTTTAAACATTTGTTGTTGTAAAGATTATAGGATATATTTTCTGTACACACATTCACGCAGAGTGTTCACAGTGTTCACAGAAATTATTTACTTTCTGTTATGAAAGCACCATTAATTAACTGCGTTAATTTCTATTACAGTCGAGCATTATCGATACAGTGTGTCGATCGAGTTCACGAATGCTCGAGCAACATCACGTTTCAATGCACGTCTCGAACACGCACAACATGTGGAGTTATCGAGAGTTGAGTAGGTTGAGGAGGGAAGGTCGAGGCACTAGACAGATGTTGATTAGGTATTGCCCGGGGCATCTTTTCTTCGATCTACCGGCTTCTCTGTTTTCTCTCTCTCTCTCTCTTTTTTAGCTTAGTCTCATTTCTTTTTTTTCCTCTGTCTGCTCCACCTCCTTTTTCGGCCCTTATACCTCGCCGTCAGTCTTGCCGAGTCGCTTCTGTTTTCAGGCACAAAGCACGCGATTCTTGCTCGCATGTGTAACCGGTACCTACTACTACCATCGTCGTCGTCGTCGTCGTCGTTGTTCGTCCGACTTGTCTGTCCGTTAGTCGTGTCCTCGCACCGTCCAAATGTCCATGTCCGATAAACGTCCGTTTATCGCGTGTACCATGTTGCTATTAATATCAATCGCCAGGGTCATTTTTTTCACCCACACCCCACCTGTCATCGTCGAGAAGATTGTTTTTTGCCGCGCGAGTATTAAATTACGAAATTTATTCTCACGAGGAATATATTTGAGATTGCAAATTTTTTTAAATAAAATTTGTGGAATTTTACAAATTATCAATTATTTTCACTCGTTGTGTAAATAAATGTAAGAATGTTAATATAAAAACGTATACAACGTATAATCCGCCGACTCTGCTGTGGTGTTCAAACGTGTGTGTGCGCTAAATAATTTGAGCGAGTTGAGCAGGTCATACGCTGCACTTTTCCGTCTTACGCCCGAAAGCGGAAACATGGTTGTTGCCGGCAACGAAGCAACGCATTTAATTATTCAAGGTGATTACAGATGATCACAGACAATTTTTATGACACGTCCGGCGGTTCGAACGAAACTATAAATTACGTTGTCGCTAGGTCCATTATCGATCGAGTCCTTAGCTTATCTGGACGTTAATAGAAACCTGCAGAGTTCCAAGTATGATTAACGATGTCTGCTTAGATGATTTACAGTAATTCACATATTACGGAGCGTGTCTTAATTTAACATTAGAAATTATGAACATTTCTCTCCCGAAAATCTTGGACGTTAATTTCTTGAAATAGAAAAGACGTTTTCTATAGTCTCTCGTTCAAAGAAATCAAAAGCGCACAAAAAAAAAATTGTCAATTATTTTTAACAACTTAGATAACACGTGTGACAATATTTCTAGTCTTGCGGAGATTCACTTTCTAACGAGTCCTAACGAATTCGCCGTCATCGTTCGCAAACATTTACGGTCTTCGGAGCGAAGTGTCAACTGGCTGACCGTCAGCCTCGCTGAGTCCGTGCCATCGACACAAAGTTGCCAGAAACGTCGTTTCGTTGAATCGCGAGTTAGAGAACGACGGCGAATACGAAGCAAACGCGGCTCGTGACAGTCGGTCGTTTAGATAAGCGTATCATAACCGCGGCCAATGACGAGTGGCATTTCACGGCGTGCTTCGCCGCTTTTACGAGAGGGCCTGCCACGGGCCCCGAATTAGAAATGTAGCCGCGGCGCGGCGGCGCAAGGGGGATGGGGGAAGAAATGAAGCGATTCGTATGCGATCCGTGAAGATACCGTACGCACGGCTCCGTACCGGTCGCGGTGTCCCTTTTACGACGGGATAGAAGAGAGAGGTTGCGCGAGGGAGACGAGAGAATAAGGACGTGAACGTCTTGCGTTTGTCCCGCCCTCGCTTCTTCATCGGTCTCAAGCGTTTGCGGACCGGAAGCACGCAGCTGGTCGTTACCGCGAGACGTGGTTTCACTCTTGTTGGCATTCGTCATACCGCGCGCTTGCACACAAGGCTTGCACAGCGCTTGCGCGCACTGTCGTGCTTTTACGCCGTCGGCGCGCGCATTCTACTTGACGCGCTCATCGGCGAATTCCAAAACCGCCGAGCGATCCCGACGGAATTTTAATATCCGTTTATGATATGTACCCACCAAGCTGAGGTTATTCGTGTCACTCGCTTGCATTGTCGTTCCGAGAAATAAATCCCGGACGCCGGTGGTTTTTTTTTAGAAGGGATAAAATACTAAAATATGCACGCGCGGTTGTAATATCCCTAAGTTTCTCCTTGCGCGCCCTGCGCGCACGCTTCGCAATTTTAATACTTGTCCGATAAAGTTTCAAGATATTTCATATCTCGTGTGAGAGCATTTTAATAAACCGGGGGATAAATAGCGTCGTCTTTTAAATTGGTTATCAGCATTGCAGTATTTAAATTGCGTGTTTACCGTTAATTTTCAGTATCGTTTCCGCGAAGTGCAATCGCTTCCTTATTGATATTTTCCTGAATATTGCGCGAACCGGGCTGTGAGTGATCAGTAATACCGCTTCGTGAATCGGGGCCGAACCCGGGCTCCGATGAAACGACCGGATAGTCGTAAATTCGTTTTTGCTCATCTTCTTCCATCGATTTCTTCCTTTCGCACTGCGGCGCGATCGGTAATTCGTTCTCTGCCCTCCTTCCCGCCGGACTCGCCGCCGCTCCTCTTTCGCAACGCACTTAACCGTGCATCGACTTTGCACGCGAGCTCGTCTACGTGGATGGAGTTTAGAACGCGAGGAGCACGGAGAGGTCCTGCGCACATAGGTTAAGGACGAGCTTCCCCGGTGAAACCGAAGTAGGGACACTCGAGAAGATGCTACGCGCCTTCGAGTCGAAGGGAGACGAAAAGACGAGCGGGCAAGAGAGATCGTTACGAGGAGGAAATTACATTAGCGTTCTGGACTCCATCGGATCCCTATTAGCAATAAAATCGGTCTGCACCAGCAGTGACGTGCGTTCACCGGGTGGCGGGTCGGTGCGTTTCACTGATTCGGTCGGTATCGTCTTTTAAAACAGTACTTGGAGGGGAGGAAGCTCTCTCGATGTATTACCGATGTTGCATCGATTACCGGGTCGCTGGTGTCACGACGGGGTCGGATTGAGATTGAGGTCCGAACGTGACGCACTTGTTCGGACGGATCTGTCCCGGTTTGGTGGACGTTCGACTTAACGATCGCGCGGTTCGACGCCGATTGGCCGTCGCGTGATTCAATGTTTGGCGTAATCGGTACAGCCGGTCGTCGAGACGAAAATTAAGAACAGACGGGGAAAGAAGAAACGGGAAGAGGCGGTAAAAGGATGCAAAAATCCGGAGATAACGAGAGAAAAGACTTACGGTCGTGCCGGTCTAGGAAATAAAGTTTCTTGCCTCAGCGTCGTATATAAAAGCGGTCTCGGTCGGCTAACTTCTGAATACAGTGTGTGCAAAAAACAATGCCGGCAAAGTATATCTTTCGAAGTGCGCTAATGTTTCTAAATAATTACGTATGCAAATTTGATCTTTTTTTAAAACCAGTCATCAAACGATAATTTTATAATTTTGTTACGTAGAATTACTTTTTGCTTTTTTTAATTTAATGAGCTGTGTGTGTGTGTGCGCGGCGTTCAGTTATTTGTATAAATCTACGTGCATTCTTGGAACGTAAATGTTAAAAGAGGAACGACCGCAAATTTTCGAAACAAGAGAGATTACATCGTGGGACGAGGCAGAAACGCAAAGGAGAAAACGACGAGAAAGAGGAAGAAGAATACGGAGGAGGGAGGGGCGAGGGAGGACAAGCGAGCGCGGTTTAGGCTGTGCATACGTAATATCTGATTCCACAGTCGGAGAGAAGGTACGATTGTCGTTGTTGTTGTCTCTGGCGGAAAGGGGGGGGAGGTAGAGAATGTATACACGGTTAAGGGAAAGAGCAAACTCTCTTTCAGGCAGGAAGATAGGCGCGGATAAAAAAGCCCGAGGGACAAAGACCGAGAATAACAAGGCCACAAAAGCGACGAAAGCGAGAGGAGGAAGAAACGATCTAGTAAGGATGGTGATTGTTTTGCCGGTGACATGATAATACTTAGCTTAAGTATATTTAGAGAGGACGTAGCGTCGCGTTCGGTCTAAAGAGCTTTCTCTGGAGGGAGAAAGAAGGAGTATCTGAAGGCAAGGAGGAAGAAGCCGCGTGTTGGTCTCCACGAGAGGCAAAGCGTGACGAGGAGGACCGGCACGAGGTGCATCTCTGTCGGAAGATTCTCATCCTCGTCGTCATCGAGTTAAGGAAGAGCGGGCAGAGAAAAAGATAGAGACGGCGAGAAAGAGTAAAGGAATGAGCGACTGGTTTTGAGGAAAGGTGGAGGAAGACAGACAGAGAGAGAAAGAGAGAGGGAGGATTAACCGAGAGAGGATCTGGCGGCTGCGACGGCGGCGACGACGACGGCGGCAACGCAACCTATTGTCCTCGTATCCACAGCCTTTTTCAATTCAAATTGAAGCCGCAAAAAAAGCGCAGAGCACGCACACACACGCGTGTGCGCGCGCGCTCGCGTACAAATATATAAACGCGCACATACACATAGTCCAAAAGTTGGTTCACCGGCTCTACGCGCATCTCCCTCTCCTCCTCTTCCTCCTCCTCCTCCGTCTTTCGGCTATCGCTCGTTTTCGTTCACGTCGCGCGAGAGAGGACCGATTCTATCGGACCGTAAATGTCACCGTCACAAACACAGGTAGCGCGGGAGCACAGCCGCTTCTCGTTCTCTTCCGCACACGCACGCGTATCGGCATAATGCATCGATGAGAAAGGGCCTCTCGCTTATGCGCCCGGGTCTAACTCGAAGCGAATGCCTCTCCTCTCTCTCTCTCTTTCTCTCTATCTTTCTTTCTCTCCCTTGTCTTCGTTCTCTCATCGGCTCGGGTGAACAACGCGTACAAATCCAAGCATTATCGAGAATTAATTTTCGTCGGCTCCGAGCGTTTCGTCGACTAATAATTTCTCGATAACGTATATTGTGTCGTCTCTTCGTTACGCGAAGAACTTTTATTGCGTCTTAACGCCAACGGCGATTTACATAACACGGCGGTGCGTAGCCCGAAAGAGAATGATGGTCGTAATAATTGTAATTTATACGATTAACTCTTTGGACAAAAAAAAAAAAAAAAAAAAGGTACGCTATAAATGCATAATCTTTCCCCCTCCCCCTTCCTCACCCCCTTCGGACATTTTTTTCCTCACGGGATTCTCTTTCGTAAATTGTATTTTACTTGATAACCGTATGAAATTATATAAGAAGAAAATCAAAATTGAAAATGATGAACGATGCGCGATGTGCGTGACGTTAAGCAGCGCGCGTTAGCGTTTACCTTATCTTTTTGCTTGATGAGGAATTATAAAGTCAAATATATGTGTGTATACATTTTTTGACCTTCAGCGTCGAGAGCACATACTGTTCTTGCTGATATACAAGAGAACACATTTTCTGTGAACATTTACGGTTGAACGATCGTCTTACACACACTCGGTCGGGAATGCAAAATAAAGAATAACACGCTTATTTTTAATCTACATTGCAAATGTGAAACTAATTTGAAATTTTTTGTTTTTTTCCTTTCAGGTAAGACACAGAATCCGCCACTTAAAAATGCCCGAGCAGTCAGTTCACGCACGAGCGCGCTCGGTTTAGGATGTGCAACATGTGCGAATCTGTAAGTAACAAATTGCTCCTTTCGAGCGGAAGATGAAATCTACGATACAGTTACGTTCTAATCAGAAAAGTCCGTTTAGCCGTTTACCTAATGCGGCTCGTCCGCATAAAAAGAAACATAATTGCCAATCATCGCGGATATCGGCACACGCTCTCACATAAGCATAAATTCAACATCGATCAACGCGCGCGATGTCTTCTCGAATTCAATTCACTGTCGGTCCGAGCAAAAAAAATAAAAAATGAAGAGAAACGCCTCGACTCTGTATTCGCGCGGACGTAAATTATAATTGATCGAGACAGCAACGATCAAAACCGAGATTTGCCATTAACTCGCGATGTTGTATTTCCTTTTCGAGCAGACAAGAAAAAATTTAAGGAAATATTATTTTTATCAAATATCGCGATGCAACCCGATAATCTTGCAACGGGATGCGTTTGCATGCGTTTGCAAACGCGGAGCGCCGAGACGATTCAGGGGGACGGGGAGCCACCCTCACCACTCTCGGGTACTGCTCAGCATAAATGAGCCCAGCCCGGTGACATAAAGCGCTACTAGACGTTCGGTCCCCAGTGTGTCTCCGTGGGTCCCTTTATTCGGACACCGCTCGCCCCGATGACAGTTTGTAAGGAACGCAATGATCGGTTTGCGGACCCGCACGCCGAGTCCCTTTGAAAGAATTATGGGTACGTAGGATCTCGCGAACGCGCTCTTTGTCTCACCCTGTGCGATCGGAGTCGGCAGTTTCGGGTTTGTTCGTTTGGTTTTGCAGGGCCCTTAAGTGGGCCCCCTCTTCATCGTCCCTCCCTCCCTATCCGTTCTGGCGAAGTAGATATACTTTAAGGCGGTGCCGCGAGCGCCAAGTAGAGGGTTCTCGATCGCGGAGTCGGTCCAGGGTCCCCGCTTTGCATTTGTTTCGCCAATCGTTCGCGGCTGGTAGGGCCCCGCTGCTCCTTTCAGATGTCTTCCTCCTCTCGCCATTCCTCTCGGTTTCTCCTTTCACCGTTGTTGTCGCGCGGTGTTCCTTCTCATTCCTCTTTGCTCTATCTCGCCGCTTGCTGCTGGTGCCCCTTATTCGCGCTCCTTCCTGGACAGCTACGTCGATCCCTAAATTACGCGGGTGCGCCCGGTTCGCCCGCTCCTGTCGCTCGCCCGAAACGATCCTCGCGGAACGAAGAGCAATGACGTTCCGCTTCTGCGGAGTGCTCTCGTTAATTGATAACTGATATCTGAAATCGACGTTTCTCAAGCAAAGTAGCAAGTTTGGAGAGACACCTATCCTATCGGCATCGTCGATGAAAAAGAGAAACAAGAGAAAACTCGAGTCTAAAAGCTCCTCTCAAACTGAAGTCCGTTGCCCCCCTCCCCCTTTTCTCTCTCTTCGTCGAATCCTGTACCATTTCTCTTTACAGTCGAACTGTCCCTTTTATCTTCTTTTCGCGTTCCTCCTTGCTCTCCCCGTCCGCGCGTGGTATCTCTTGTGCGTTTTCTTCGTCCTTCTTCCGGCGTTCTTACTCGGCCACCGAATTTACCACTACGAGAGGAACTGAGAGAACGAAAGCACACCTATCTCTCTTTTATTCGTCCGTTTCGGAAACCGACCAATGGCCGGGGAGAACAAGGACGATGCCGGCAGAATTACGGAGAGTATACGAGAGTCGTGCGGAGAAGCGAACGAACGAGAACGCCGCCGACTGTCGCGCGCCTTTTTTTCCTCCTTTTCTTACTCCGCCGCGCAGCAACTTCCACCGCTGCCTTTCGTTCGTTCGTTCGTTCGTTCGTTCGTTCGTCCATCTTCTTCCTCCTCCCTTTTTTTAAGCCTCCGCGCCGACTTATAAGGCGATTCCTCGCGTTCCATCCGTAAAAAGCAGGAACCCGGCACGCTGCCGCACGCTGGGAACTCGGGCTCGGTCCTCTCGCGAATCTGGAATAACGTCCGCACGACGATAACTCGAGGCACGAGGCACCCCTGGGCGAGTCGTTCGGACGAACGACTTCCTGGACGACCTGACGACGGGTCGCCGCGTAAATAGCTTCGTGCGCGCTTCGGTATTTGATCGGTATTCGTAATGTTGCGCCGTTAAATCGTTTTGGTACATATACATATATGTATATTTCATACGCGGATTTCATCTTTAGAGCCGTGTAATGGAAAACGAAATTACGTTGGTGCGCACACAGAGAGTTAAGCTAGCGAGGGGGTGGGAGAGAGGGCGTAGATCACGGATCGCGTACAATAGAGTGGGAGGTGTAATAGGAAAATTCGACGTTTCGAGTTTCGATAACAATTATTTGCGACAACGCGCGGCGATTATCAATCGTCTGGATTGCATCTCGCGTATTTTTCTCTTCCTCCCCCGTGGCCGTGGACCACGTCGTATATATGTGTACGTGGTCGAGGGAAAACGGAACGCCCGGTACGACCGATAAGGAGCATAATGGGAAATTAGATGCGGGTCGTCCGTATGCCACGGAAGAAGAAGAAGGCACCGGATCATAGAGTACGTGCAAAGTACGGGGTACCAGAGACAATGTACCGACACGGTAATGACTAGGTTAATGGGAAAAGCAATGTGCAAACAAGACTCCGAGATGAGGGAACGCAGATACTCGCGGCGCTATGAGGAGCGAGACGCGATGTATACTACGTGTGATTCCAATCTCCCGCTTTCGTAACGTCGTATTAAACGTTAGATATATAATACACGCCGATCATCGAGTGACGTTCAATCGTAACAACACGATGTGTCCACGTATAATCGTCAGCTTTTAGAGTGTCGCTCTTAAACAGGATCGTACACTGAACCAGAGAAAGAGCAAACCTCGATGGTACGATATCACACGCGGATGTGCCGTCGTGGACTTTTATTCTTTCGGTAGATCCACCGTTGGGGTGAAGATCCTTTTGTAAGGTCAGTAATCTCACGCGGCAGTTGTCAGGTCAGGCTCTCGTCTCTCCGGGGTGAGAGAAGCCAGCGAGTTGCTCCCGCGAATCTCAATTCTTCGAGAGAGAGAGAAAGAGAGAGAGAGAGAGAGAGAGAGAGAGAGAGAGAACCCGGGAAGAGAGAGAGAAAGAGATGGGGGTGGGTTAGGTCTCTGTACGCGGGCCGTGTGGCCGGATGTTTGGCCCCGGCAACAATAGAGGGTGATAAATGTGCCCGTCAAGGAGGGCTTCTTCTTCTTCCACGAGCCGCTGCCCGATGGCTCTAGGTTTCTTTTTCGTTTTCTTCTTCTCCTGGCAACGTGCCGGGACGAGCGGAGCCTATCTTCATCTTGAAACGGGATACGAGGACGCCCGCGCATCCTAATGCCGATTTCGGCCGTTGCAGAGAGTATATATATATATATATATGTGTGTGGAATATACTCGACTTCTCTCTGTGAAAGAGAGTTGCAGCGGGTTGATGCACGACGAGATCGGACGAATCGTTGCTTGCCCCGTGGACATTCCCCCGTTCACTCGATCGTCAAAAGTCGAAAATTTATAATACGTAGAACGAAGTTGACACGTCACCATCTTCCACGGGTAGGTATTCGTTATGATAAATGCGGTATGAATATAATGAGATAATCAATAATTTGTTTTTTTTTTTTTTTTCGTGAATAATGTCTCGATATAACGGATCGTAGATCGTCTCAGGCCTCACGTTGTAATTTTAGACCTGACACTCACTTCGTTTCTTATTAATACGCGCAAGACGCACGGTTTGTTTTTAGTCGAATATTGTAATTAAGATCTTTGGACGCTTGGTAATGGCTATTAGAGTCATATTTTCGCTTAAAGAACGCTGTAGTGACGCTATTTAGCGATCGCCACGAACGTTTTTCTCCGACGACTACGCCGTGCGCGGAGATCTTATCGGAAACCAATTTCATAACTCAATATATTCGTGCGGGGGGGATTCCTGTGAGAAACGCCAATTAATTCGACGACTCGATTAACACCGACATAGCGAGCCGGCTTGATCGTCGGCTTGATCGCGCGCTATAAACGCGTTGCCGGATTTTTTTATAAGTCGTGCAAACTTTTCTAATTATAAAACGCTTTCTCTTCTGCTTCTCTTTTTGCATATATTTTTCCTAGCAAGGTCAGTTCTGTATTAAAATAAATAATAACCTTGCAATCAAGATTTTTAAAACAAATTGAATTATCAAATTATCATATGAAATTGCAGCGCGTCCGCACCACCGGTTAGCCGATACAGTTATTCGATAACTCACTGAGCACCGTGGCATCAATTTGCCTCGTAAAGATTGCGCATTGCATGCATATTGCATGCGTGTTCATCGGACTGCGACAATGTACGTTAAAAAAAGTAAAAATAAAAATTTTAATATTTTCCATCTAAAGGCAAGAAAATAAAGTAGGTATAAATGCAACATGAGGTAAAAGCGTTAATTAACTGTTCTTAGGGAAAAAATTTTTATAACATTGCTTTCGTAGAAAACTCTTGCGAAAGCAGCAGCCGCGTATAGAAATATCACATACGCCATCTCCGTGATATCGAATTCGTATTGCTATTAAATGTGGGCGTGTCCGCTTTATTTCCATCGAGCGTGTTTTTCCGCGCAGACAAAAACCGAATGCGTATATAGTATCGTCGCGATACGTGCATGCGTGCAAAAGCCCTACATCGACTCGCTAACGAGTGTCACATAGCCGCAGACCGCCCGGCGATCCCAAAGCAATTATATACTTCTCTGTCACGGCGGAGTCACGAACGATCATTTAGGGTAAATTCACACTACGCAGCTAACAACGTTTCAAGTCAAGCAACAACACGGTTATTGCACGGCAATAAGACGTAAATAACATCGGTCAACATGTCACACCGCAAAATGAGAGACCATCAAGAGATAATAATAATTATTACTTAAATCACGTAGCGAGATTGAAAATTACAAATCGATCGATTGAAAATCGGTTTTATATGTGAATGACGCCTTATCATGTTTATGTATGCGTCAACGTTGCGTCTGAAAAATATATAGCGCGTCAGTGGTTCATAAGAAATTCAGCGCGACAGCTTTTGAAACTCCTCGGATAAGTTTTTCCCCCGGAGGTAAAAATGAGGATAACGACACACCCGTGGGTGCGATTTAATCCAGCGTAGCGTATTATATAATATATACTTTCGCGTATATATCGGTATAATCGTTGGTCGGAGTTTCCGCCGCGCGCGCGCGGCTTCGTAACCGCGCGGTTTTATATCTAATTGGATTTGGTTCGATTAAAATTCGCGCCCTCCCATCTCGCTATTGATGATATCGTATTGATGACGGATAATGGATAGGACGCGGTATCGGTAATAACTGTCGTTTAATCGGCTTCCGGCTTCGTACAGGATTATGCATGTTCGCGAATTATATTTAATGGATTGGCTATGCCGGCTACACGTTTTCAATTAGCGTTTTCGTAGTCGACGAACAAACATCAATTATTGCGTACAATAATATCGGGATGATTGATATATATGCTAAGTAAGTAAGTATCAATCTCATTGGATTGATTTCGTAACACGTTACCGATCAGGCGCATAAAGATATCGCGTATTGTGCCGGTGTGGTTTTACACGCCATTGTTAAGGCGAGTCTGTAATAACGCTTTCTATATAATCCCGTAAGCCGCGATTAATCGTTGTTAAAAAATCAGTTTTCTCGATGACGTGGAATTCTCTTCCTCAGCGTTATTTCGATTGCGCAACGCTAAATTATCTCGGAGAGATAATCGAGCTTTTTGCTACATTTCGTGTTGGTAATACCGTCATGCATGATTTGCGGAAGAGACGCGCTACATGCTCGAATAATTTCAAATTCCCGGCTTTTCTCTCCTCATCCTCCGGCTATTCGGCTTTTTCTTCCACCGACCTGTGATGTTCCTCCACGCTATAGTCACCTTGCTCCGACCGTTATAGGAATTCAAAAGCAACGCCTAGACGCGCGGAGTGACGCGCCGTGTGATAGCATCAAGATGAAAGCAAGCCAGAAAAGCGTCTAATATTCTGTGAAAAGCGAGATTATATCCTACACACGGCTCTTCTACGAATTGTCCAAAAGTGATAACGATCTTGTTTCTTTTTAGAACACATTTAAAGATTTTTTTTTTTAGATTTACGATATCCAAGATTTTTAAAATAATTATTTTTATTTAATTAAATTTAATTTTTGAGAATAATTAGGTATCGCTGAGCAAAAGTGTTTTTCTTTCTCGTAAGTCAACAGTTTGTTAAGAAATTTCTCGTGTTTAGTTTCGATCGATTTCTCGAAATAATAATAATAATAACAACAACAAGTACTTGTCGTAGTTCGAGCGTGTCATGTCGCAAACACCGCGTCTTATAGTTCGTCTAATCTCGTGTGGTAACGTCGAGCTCCAGGGGGGTACCCAACGACGGTACGCGGTCGTTAAAGTTTGAATATCCACGCGGGGTAAACACATCCTGGGGCGTGGGTGTCGATGGTCGCAGTTCATTGAAAATTCCAACGTTGTCCCCGGGATCCCGTTAGAACCGCGCCAGGAGGGCTACCGCGTCGCGTCTCCACCAGCGGATTATTTAGTGAAGGCACGCGCTACCGCTTGATTTTCACCTTAAGATAACTCAATCCCGCGGTTACTGCACCCGCGCTGATGAATTCAGAGTCTTGACGCAACAACAATCCGTCTTATTGCTCGTTTCTTGATCACATATTCCGAGAATTTAGATAGAATTTAGATAGAATTTAAATGTTCGCTGTTATTTTATTTTATTTTTTTAATTTGCGGTTATTAAATGTAAAAAAAACATTTCGGTGGAATAAATATTTTGCAAGTATGATGTTTAGTCAATAAGATTGTTAATTTAAGGTACGTTTCTTAATATTGTTTTTTTTTGTAATTTGGTCATAATCTTATTATAGTTTGTCATTTATGTTACATATCACATGTTGTAGCGTATATTGTCAACTGAATATGACTTAAAAATAAAGTCGAAACGTATGCATACACATAACATGTATTTTTTTTTAACATGTTATTTACACCTTGTAATTGGTTCGAATTTATTGATTTTATTTATTCAATTTGGATACCGCGTTGACCAACGCGAGGTCATCCGTCACAACACTTATCTTATTCATCTAACGAAGATGGTTATTGCACGGGCTGTACACTTATTGATTTTGATTAATTTGAGCTGCGTTTTGTTTGCGCGGCCGGATTAGTAGAGTCCCAAAGAGACAGGACACGGTCTGCAAAGACGAATAAGCAAAGAGAGTCGGAGAACAGGAAGAGAAAGGGACAACGAGAGCATCGGTATTAATTACACAGTGCACGTCTGGCTCCCTAGGCCACCTACGGTTACTCGTTTTGCATAATACATATATACACATAGCGTAAGAATAGCGAGAATGAGAGAGAGAAAGGGAGAAGACGCCGAAGAGAGACGCGGAATGAGGACCGATGAAGTGTAAGAGAAGGATGTGCGGAGGAGAACGTATCGGGGCAGCGCAGGGGAGGAAGGATCTGGCGCAGAGATCGAAAACGAGGAACGGCAAAGGAACGTGTTCGATTCCCACTCGGTCGGAACCGGAATCTCCTTCTCCGCCTCTTCCTCTCTCTTTCTCTCTCTCTTTCTCTCTCTCTGGCTAGTCTCTGACAGAATCACGTTCTCCCGCGCGTCTCTTTCTCGCTCGCGTATATATATATACACACACACACATGCATGCGAATGAAAGTCTTCTCTCTTTCTTTATTTCTTTCTTCGCCGCGTCTGACTTTTTTCGTTCTCCCTTTCGTCGCCTCTCGCCGTCTCTCCGCGCGGGTCGAAGCGCGCCTGATTATTTAGGCAGCGAATGTTTAATCGAAGCATTGTATCGGTGGGACCTCGGAGCTGCTGCCGGCTTTCCTCTCCCGACTTCTCTCTTCTCTTAGGTTTGGCGGAGAAGAAGACACTCCTCCTCGTTCGCCGTCCTCTCCCTCTCGCTCCCTCTCTCGCGCTCGCCCTTCTGCTCCACCTCCACCTCTTTGCATTTATTCGTTTATTTGCTGGTGGCTGATACCTCATTACCGCGACAGATCCACCGATAAGCGCAACGTTCTCGGAAACACACAATGCGCCCCTCCTTCCCCGGGGGCTTGAGCCGCGGCTTCTCCCGGCCATTGGCAACAGCGTGGAAAGGGGATGAGGAGGGCGGGAGCGAGGCGGCATCAGACGCATATTCGCCCGTCGTTCGCAACCTCTTCTTTCCCTTCGCTCCCTCTCCTCGTCCTCCTCCCTTTGTTCCCGATGTCGCCGTCGACTCTACCGAGAAAGTATAATAGATATCACCGCGCGCGATCCCTCTGTCGAGAGAGAATCCAGACTCGTTTCTTCCCTCTTTCCTCCCCTCGCCACCTCCGAAACTTCCCCAGAGACATCCGATATAACTCCATTCGTCGCGTCGCGCCACATCCCCCCCCCCGCGCCGATTTATCGGTCAATCTCACGCGAACTCATGAATCAGACCTCTATCTATTAGCGGGTCTCAGGTAGCCTCATCCGATCGATCCGAGAAATAAAGGTCGCATCTAAATAGCTATTAGTCTTGTGTACCTATTAGGGAAAGATCGAAAGAAAGCCGCATTCGATATCGGTGTCTAACCGATAGGGCGGTCGAACATTCTCTCGCGAAATCCGATAAAGAAAAAAAAAGAGAAACTACAAAGGATCTCGCTCGTAGTTGTTAGCGTGATAGCGATCCGAAGGAAAACGGCTTTATCCGCTGAATTTGCGCCGAGGTGTCGCCGTAAATTTTGATGAATTTCAGCGAATGCCGAAATGAATTAAGGACAAGCGTTCACGTGGGGATCCACGTTCGAATTGAATTTCCATTTTAATTATGACTGATTCGCAGAGTGACAACTGTGCGTGCGAAGAAAAAAAAACCGCGCACACTTGTATGGCCTATTAGCCAGATCTTCGTAACGGATAACGTCGTCGCGGAAAGAGCAAAATAATTGAGCAGACATAAATCCGAAATCGCTTCCAACCGCGGCGATACGATTATTTAAAGAAGAATGGAATACATTATGCAAATGGGGACGCGCGCGGATAAATATGAATCATTTGATTATATTAGGCGCGGCTGATTGTTATGTTAATTGAATCGCGACTCGGTAGAAGAAAGCCTCGGAAAGATATATAAAATCCGAATCGTCGCGTCGTCGTTCACCTTCCCCGATCTTTATCCGGAATTCCGGATATGGGCGCTCCCGTTTCAGTTAATGGCAGCGCATAATATTACGCGCTCATAATAGGATCCATTAAATGGAAGAGAGAGAGAGAGAAAGAGAGGAGGAGGAGAAGTAGTTTTTCCGTCGCGAAGAGAGACCGTGGCGCTACATGAATCCGCGATAGAGGCTCTTCGCGTTCCGCGAGCTAATCGAGATCTGCTAGGATAGATTGGCAGCAAGAGGCAAGATAAATGGGGGATACTCTCTCTCTCTCTCTCTCTCTCTCTCGCTTTTATTCTTGAATATTCACGGGGCGCGGGATCGCGAAAGAGTACGGACAGCAGGTAGCGTCGAGATTCGCGACTTAAATCAGATCACATCGTATTACATCCAAATGACTCGGTATAAATACCGCGCGAAAAATTGAGATGATAGGCCGATCGCGCGCGGAAAGAAGCGCGAGGAGGTAGAGAGAGAAGACGGGGGAGGAAGAGGAGGAGGCGAGCGAGGGGTTAGTGGTTGGGCATTATTTATCGATAGCAATGAAAAGGTGGCGGTCGGTGCTTGATGCCGGGAGCTCATTATTCAGATTAACGTTACGCGCCTTTTTTCGCTGGCCAATACGCCGCTGAATATTACTCAATAAATCATGGACGTCACAGTGCTAAAGACCCAAAGAAAGGAGGGTCCTTGAGATTTTTCAAATCATCCGGCCTGATGAATGCAACATCGTTCATCGGGGGCCACGCGGAGCGCGTGCAATGGTGGTGGTGGTTTGCAACGCGAGGAGAGCAACGCCAGAAAACATTTGCATGAGCTACCAGCGCGCATTAGCATCAGTTAAAATGGTAATGATAACGCGATGCAACCGATGCGCGATGGAAGTGCTCATGCTTGGGATGTACATGTTGCGCGTTCTCGTTGCAGGCGTCAAAAGCGCGTTGTTGTATGCGTTTAGGTATTGAAATGGGCGACCGAGACTTACCGCGTATATAGCGAGAAGTTAACTTTAGCGTTTCAAAATGCGCAAATTATCGACAAATGCGTTCGCGATTATTTCTCTTTAACAATAAAAGCTCGAGTTTTGTTTTTTAATTCCGTTTTAAAATCGATTCTCAAAGCGTTTTCGTCGGCACAGAAGAAAGTTTGTTGTCCGCTTCGAATTAAATAAATTTAACAAAGAAACACGCGCACGGCGTTAATCAAGATTTATATCCCGATTACGCGGGAGGTAGGTAGGCATCTGGGCATAACGAAGAACATTCTCGTCAGGCCTCTAACATAGTTAGGCATTAGTCGTACTCGGGCAAAGGGAGAAAAGAGGAGAATATCCACGTCGAACAAGCGCGTCCCGAGTACGCACGATCGCATATTCGTTCGCGGCGTGTCCCAACACAATAGGTTGTTGCGATACAGTCCGCGTCGATCGCTGTGGTATTTCAATTAGCAATAATACGCAATTTTGTTCGAGAAGAAATCAAAAGAAATGTCTGAAAATTGCGCTTACGATGCGATGAAAAATCTATGAGAAAAAGTTTTTTATTCGAATACTCCGTCGAATTGCCATTTGCTTTTTCGACGGATTACGAGCGGATATATCGCGATAGCGCGGGACGCCGCCGTCGTCGTCGAGCGTGGGATAAATATCTAGGGTCTGTGTTTCGTTTAATTAGCGTCGGTATATACGTTGGCGCACACTCGCACTACTCGTATTTGCTCGTGCATGTGAATGCACTCCCGAAGAAAGAGAGAGAGAGAGAGAGAGAGAGAAGGACAACGATGTGGTTGCGAGTATGCTACTTCGAGAGCGCGGACGAAGTCGAATTATACCGAACGTAAGGACGAATATATACAAATGTGAGAACAGACGAACGGAAGAGAACAGCAGAGAGACTTACGGAACGGGAAGAAGAAGAAGAAGAAGAAAGAGAGGAAGAGAGTAGCGCAGTCGAACGAACACACGTTGACGAAGCGCGGTAGTATACCTCTCTCGGAGACTAATTAAATAAATCCGGGAGCGGCTTCTCGGGAGCCGCCGGCGATTGCGACCGTAACCGCCACGACGATGGTTAAGGTCGCCGTTGCGGAGGCGTCTCGGGTCAAGCGGGAGGTCAGGATGCCGGCGGTCCATCTCTTCCACCCCCTTGTTTCTGTTCCTCCTCGTTCCACTCGCGCGCTGCTGTGCTCCTCTTTTCGTGACGAGAGAGGTTTAGCGCACGCCTCTCTCGTCGTCCCTTTTGTGTTGCATAGATTACTTTATATATATATATCTCTGTCTCTCTCGTCTTCACTTAGCCATGCTAATTTATACGATCGCGGAATGTATCGCTGATTTTCTCGTAATTAGGTAAAAATCTGAGTGCGCGTTACAGCGCACAAGAGAGACACACAGTGCGGAAGTGAGATGACGATTTCGCGATCTTCAGTTTCGTTTCATTGTAAAATACTCGCCCGTTAATATTGTAGCGAGTCAACGAGGTTCTTTTTTGGAATTTTGTCGAAAGACACTTCAATCAATTAACGAGTATCGCATTATTTATCGCGGGATATTCTCACGCCGGTCAGGCCGGCACAATCCGGGCCGTCTGACAAGGAAAAATTGTTTCGGAACATCGTTATTTTCCATCCGACAGGTATACGCGCACGTCCGTCCGTCTGGTTTCCAACGTTTGAGCGAACCGCGCCGCGATAGAGAAGTAGGAATCGATGATATCCGATGCACGATTCGATAGAGAAGCGACGAGGTCCGTCTCGCGGTGTGCGCACCTTACTGTTAGCGGACGATATTGGTCTTAGGTGCCAGCTGGTGGTAACAACCTTCTCTTGTATCCAATCAATGTATATCCCAGTCGCTGTCTCTCTCTCTCTCTCTCTTTTCCCGGCAGCGCTTCCCTCGTTGCTTTCGCCGTCCATCATCCGGCACGTCGGCGTCCTGTAACCTTTCCCTTTCTCTCGCGGAGCAGAGCACCGACTATCAACGCGTCATTATACGAATACCACGATGTCAGTGATCAATCCTACCTGCGGGCATCGACTGCGACGCCAAGCGCCTCGCCATTCTCTATGTTTTCTCTCAAATAGAAATATCAGTCGTCAACTCTTAACTGCGAGCGACTGTGAAAAATCCAACCTTTCAAGCGGCTTATGATAAATTTTGAGAAACTTGATGAACGGTGTTAGGTCAAACGGCTCGCTCATTTTTCCGACCGATGGCGATGGCTTTCACTTTGCGGTGATGATGACTCACGCAAGTGAACGCGTATGATAGGATAACTTCTCACGACCACGAATATACATATATAAGATAGCAGTGTGTGTGTATGTGTGTGTTTGTTTGTTCGAAGAAGTTTGATAAATACAATATTCGCTCGGGTAAAGAAAGTTAACGTCGGCAACGACGATTGCATAAAAAAAAAAAAAGACGAAAGAAAGAAACACGAGAAATATAAGAGCGCCATCGTACGCCTAGGCACTTTGCGTACTTCAGTCCTTTTATCTCTAATTAGCATACAATTTCTGTCATTGCGGAGGCTGGTGGTGCACGACCCTTAGCGGTGCAAGCAGCAGCGCGCACAAGCTAAATGGCCGCTCGCCACGGAAACGTAGATCTCGCTACGAGCGGACCAACCGCGCCGAGGACAAATTGCGTTGTCCATTTTACATATCTTCCCTCGCGGAAAACCGCTGCGTACATCGCAGAGCCTCCCTAGTCTATTCCCGGTCGATTTACTCAGCGCGTACGTGTACGCGTTCTATCGCGAAAACGGTCTCCGAGCACGATACCGGTCGCTGACGTAATCGCCAGCAGCGATTACCGGCGCAGAACTAACGAATATATTCCGCCGTGATCAGCGCAAATCCGAGAGAGGAATCGGCTGAGGTCTATCGTTAATTTAACCCCTTAAGGGCCCGTGCCTCATGGTCCACGAGAACACTCGCATTGATTATCACCGATCGCTTCGAGAAACTCGCAGTCTCTCTCTCTCTCTCTCTTTCTCCCGTCGTTCCGTATTAAAATAGAAACAAAGAGGGAAAGATCGGATGCGCGTAAGGGGGTATGTAACACGAAGAATCAGGGACATCGCCCCCCGCGGTTCGGCGATGCAAGTGCGCGCAGATCGCGCGAAGCGGCGGCGCTTATTCTTGTGTGCCTAGGGAGGAACGGACGGACGGACGGACGGAGGCAGAGCACGAAGAAATAACATAGGTTGGAAGAGAGCGGCGCGCGTTTGCGCGAACCTGCACGATGGGACTTGGCGGAGGCAATCTATATGCAGGCAAGTGCGTGTGCGTCGAGGTACACCGTCAGGCATACATAATTAATATTTAAACAAGCAACATCGGCGCGGGCGCGCGCGCGCTGAGGCCGCGGCGGCTTCTACGGCCGATGTGCTTGGAGGAACTCACGAAGGGTGCATGGAGGATAAAACGAAGACACTTGAGTCTTCGCGGAGTGTAAGCGTCACGTGGCCCCGGCGTAAATCGCCGCCTAGTCGCGCGCAAAGAAAACGAGACCAGTACAAGAGCGGCGCGACGCGACGCACACACACACACACACACGATATACCTAACAGAGAGACGTGTATACTCACTTGGCGCGGTGTGTATACACACTCTCTCATTCCAAGTAATTAGCAGTCGAGACGACGGACGGAGTGGAGGCATCTCCGGACATCACTCGAGCGTAATCGCAATAAGCTACAAGTATTCTCTTCTGTCGGAGTCAATGGGGCGAATTCGCGCGGTCGAGAAACGCACGCGTCGAGCACACACGTCACTGTCGAATAGCGCGGGCCGTACGTGTTGTTGTTGCGCGCGTTGTGGCCCCAACGTGTACGCGCGATATTTCACAAGCGCAAACGGCGCGCGAAGGAGTCATTATATCCGTCTTAACGCGAGACGGCGATACCCACCTCGACTTAATATGTAAAAAGGCCGAGCTACTTCGACGCGCTTAAGAACGCGCGCGCGCGCGTCCTGACTGGCCGCGGGCGAGGGCCGCCGCCGCGCCGCGTGAAATGTTTAAAGATCGTTGGAGAAGAGGAGGATCGAATGACTGATGAACCTCGTTGAATCGAGGAGTACTTATCGCGCATCGAGTCTGTGTGAAAGGGCAACGCGCGGCTACGGCTCGGCCGGGCTATTACATGTAGCGAATGAGGCACGAGCGCGTCTCGAGAGTGTGCGAGAGCGCGCACTCGGCGGTGGATGCGCGAAAAGTGGACGTTACGTACGTATCGGAGAAATTCAAGACGTGTCCGAAGACGAGAGAGAGACGTCGAGAAGAGAAGAAATCGCGCGGAAACCGCTGTTTGACTTGGAAAGCGAGCTCGCGCGAACGAGGAGGCGGGAGATAAGTGCGCGCGGATCGCGTAGTTGCAATTTCCTCTCGGGCGAGCGGGCGAGTGCGCGCGCGCACGGTGGCACGTTGAAGAATCCACTTCTTTTACGTAGGGCGAAAAAAAAAAAAAAGCGGAAATGATCGAAGCGCGCTTCGTTACGAGAGGGTGGTCTTCTTCGCGGCGCACACTGATATATAAATATATCTCGAACGGGGACGCCTGTTTATTCCGTTAATAACCGAGACGAGTGCGCGCGTGTGTACGTGGGGTGTGTACATATATCGTTTGCGCGGATGAATAACCATACGCCGGTAGCCTTAGGCCCGTGCAAGACGTTCGCTTCGCGAATCCGCTTCTCGAGCTTCGGAAAGTTCGATTAGAGTTTTTGTTTGCCTGTTCGCCAGAGAGGCGATTCACTTCTCTCCGTTGCCTGCCTCTCTATCCTCTGTTCTCCTTCTCTCGCCTTTCTCGAACCTCGACTCTCGCTGTCCGACTCTCTCGCGCGGCAGTAGTTTCTGTTGCTCTCGTTCGGCTTTCGATCGTTCGTCCAGGTGCACACCCCTGCAGTTTCCATCTTCTTCGTTCGCGCGGACAAAGAGAGACGGACGGAAATGGCTACCGTAAGTGATCGCGAGTGTTTTTTTTTCTGGTCGCTCGCCGGTTTTTCGTTCTCGGACGGCGCAGATATCGCGGTAAGAAGCGGACCTCTTTCTCTCTTTCTCTCTCTCTCTTCTTTGCATATTGTAACCTCGTAACCTTCGATTCGCCGGCGGTTGAATTACCTCTCGCCTTTTGTTTCCCTCTTTTCCGTTGGCGGCGAGCTCGCCGCGCGCCGGATGCATTCAAGCGCCGGGATGAAGATACTTGAGTTTTCTATGTAATTAGTTTCGCGTAATACCTCTCTTCGCCGAATGACTTGCAAATGTAATGAGTGGTAGGTAGTAGTACTGCGGTAGGGTTCCTCTCTTCTTCAAAGGCGCGCGCGCGGATATACCCGCGCAATACCCCCTTGAAGTGTTCTTCGTTAGCTTGCGCGCGCACATATCTATAGAAATACATCGCGTACACTTCTTCGGACTATCGTAACAAAGTGGCGCTCTTAACAAACATTATTGCGCGCTATTACCAGCAGTCTCGACTTGAATTAACATTCTTAAAGCGACATTCAGAATCTTAACCTTTACCATCGCCTCACGAGAGGAGATGAGAGTTATTTTGCTTTAAAACAAGTTTCTACTTTAATACTTTTTTTTTCCTCGAGATACAATACAATAGCGTTACTCCTCGCGCAGCGCGATGAGATTCTCCGAGGATTAATGCGTCTTTTTTTTTTTTTTTTTTATTACCGGATGGGATTTGCCGCGCGCGCGCGCGCGAAATCATTCGGAGCTCAATAAACCTACGGATCCGCGTCTTGCGTGCGATTTATGTATATTCGCCTTTCGTAAAAATCGAACGCGATAAAGCCTTCCTATCTCGAGTAGACGGCAATGATGCGCGCCATAACCGCCTACGAGTTAACGTATACGTGGACACGCCGACCGATCGCTTCGGGCTTCAATTTAAGCGTACCCGGCTAAAACAATAGGCCGGGTCTGCCATGGTCGTCAGCCCGTCGTTTGGACAGCCCTGGAGGCCGGGTCGGGAAAAAATAAATGGCCCGAAGAGCCGAAACCCTTCCGCGCCCGCGCGCGGAGAACGGGGGGTTGCCGCGGCATCTAGACGAGAGAGAGAGAGGAAGAGTTGAAGGAAAAGACGGTTGTAGAGACTAAGCCGAGGTATATATACTATGTCGAAGATGTAAAGGTGGATGCCACCACGCCCAGAAACGACCTCGAGACCTCGTTCGTTCTCCTCCTTTCTCACTTTCTGTTCTTCTCTCGCTTGTACGCTGTTTCTCTTTTTCTCTCTCTCTTTCGCTTCGTTTCTTATGTATTGCCTCGCAAACCCGAACTTGTAACCCATTCGCGAACCGCTCATCTAGAAGAACAAACGGTACCGTGCTTACGAGGCAAAAGCTTCAAGGCCAGAGAAACGAAAAATAAAACGCGCCGTGCAAAGCGCTTCGCGAGCCGAAACAACAGACAGAGAGAGAACGGAAGTCTTAATTTCGATTTCGCAGCCACGTGTAGAGACAAAAGAAAAAAAAACGCGCGCCAATGTCTATTTAGTCTCGTAATATATAAACGACATCTCATTCGGACAATAAATGTCGGTAGTGAGATCACGTCGTCCTCGACTACACGACTCGTTACCGACGATTACATCCGATATTTGGATAGCAACAATATTCTCCGTCTGCTGCTCGGACTCTCTTGCGTTACGTTGTCGAGGAACAGGCAGGATGGAACGACGACGGGAGGGAACCGAAGGAGATGAGTAATAATTTCTATGATTGCGGCTCTAATAACACGGGGTGCTCCCGCGTAGAGGAACGTCGGATAGGCATGTGTGTACCTGACTCTGGTCCTCGGCGACGAAGGACCGAAGAAGGTCGCTACTCCCGCGGGCGGTTTTCAACCATCGGGTTATCGCGCGCGCGCGCTCGCGAGTTTTTACGGTTTACACCGCGCGCGCACAAATAGACGTGAGATAGAAGGTGACTAATGGTGCTACAGGGTCCTATACAATGTCGTCAGAACAACTTCGCCGCGGATCGTCCCGATTAGCCATTACTTTATGCGGCGAAAGCGGCCTTTTCTTTGCCGCGCCAGGGCTAAGCTACTATATAATTATCCTCGAAGGTTCCTCGAGAGGGGGGAGAGGGGGAAACGAAGAGAGGGAGAAGAGAGGGTGGAAGCGGGGCAAGTCATGCACCGTCATCGTCTTCGAGTTCGGATCTGTTGCCCTCCGCAAGGACGAGGCCGGCGATCTATGATCTTACGGTATTATGGCGTGTCGACGAGACCGTTCTTCATAACGTCGACAAGAAAATTCCCTGCTTGGTATTTATGTATGAGAAATATCTCCCGCACGCATGGATATAACGACGTACCGGCTGCGGCGGTGGCGGCGGTGACGGCGGTAGCAGCATCCTGCCGCGGGACGCTGCATTTGAGTTTTTGGTGGCAGCGTTTTGCATGCTAAAGTGTTATTGCGTATACGAAGCGATTAACGCGTCAGAGAGGTATCTACCGGGAATTGCTCGAAGCGCGAACGCGCGGAGGGTGAGGAGGAGGATGAGGGAGGCTCCTCACCTCGCCAAAATTGATTCGTCGTCGCTTTCTAAATTCAGATGCCTACCTATCGCGCAGCTGAGCCGATATTAAAGCGCTGAGAGAGAGAGAGAGAGAGAGGGAGAAGGAGATTCGATCGAGAGTGATCGCGACGCGCACAGAAGGAAAGTGCCTTCTGCAGCGAGCGAGTGGAACGTTCCGAAACGCGGAGCAAGATAGAGATGACGCAGGAAGGTCTAATTGTGAGACTGGAGGCCCCATTACGAGGCCTGAAATTACAGGGCCGGTCCCCCGACCGCCTGATCTATAGAGTAGTCTCCATCCTTGCGCTCGCGTATAGGGCGCTTTAGTCCTGTTTTCGGATGTGTTGTGCCCCGGCGCACATTCCAGGAATAGTCCGGACTCTCATTACCGGACTGCTCTCTTACTTATTTTCGTGGCAGTCTAGTGTCATTTGTTCACGGAAGAAATCGGATTAATTCTCTCATGCGCTGCCGTTTCTAATGAATAATAATAAGGAACGCGCGTCGTCGTCCGCTTGCTTGACGTCGAGTGCTTGTGTACGTCGAAAAAATATCACCTCGATGTAGCGATTAACCGGCCGCGCCGTAAGTTTCAATTTCAAAACGCCTTTCTTTCGTAACGAAAATTTTTTTGTCCTTTAACACGTTCTCTGTGAAAGCCGCGCCGATTTTCGCGCGGCACTTTCCATTTCGGGATGCAGTAATCGTCTTTTTTTTTAACATGTAAAAAAATGTTTCTTTTTTTCATAATTCATCAATTTATTCTTTTTTAAATAAAACACGAGTTCATTCTCGAACCTATATGATTGCTTCATCTCTCTCTTTTGCCGCGACAAAATTCACTTAACCGTTCAGGTAATCGTGCGCAATCTATTCTAGAATATCTCGCAGTTGTGCGCATTGACGAGCTGTGAAATTGGAAGCGGCAAAAGTTCGCGATGGTTTTGCGCAAAAGCACTTGTCATCGAAGCCGCGGCGACCGACGTAGCTGCGACATGCCTGATAGCCGATGGTAATTGAGAATAATAGCCGCCGCGGCCGTTTCGCGTATGTGTCTCCGTCTGTATGCACACGAGTGTGTGTGTATACATGTGTGAGCGTATGATGGTCAAGTGCATTCACCCCGCGGCAATGCGCGGCTGTATCGCCTCGTAGGTCGCTTCCCTCCACCTAATGCTGTGTAAACCTATTTGCTGTAAAATTACTCTGTGGTGGCATCTCTCGCTACCTCGCCTCGAGCTCATCTTGGCCGTGCGCGCGCTCGCGTGTAGAAACACACGAACGGCGGCGTTGAGAGCGTTCCGCTTTCGAGACGGAGCGATTTAAAGGCTCGCTCTCCTTCTCTCTCTCTCTCTTTCTCTCTATCTCCTCGCTCTTGTTCTCTTTCTGTTTCTACCACCTGCGCGTCACCTGCCTTTTTATTCGTCGCAGCAGAAGCTCTTTCCGCGCGTGAAAAATAATCAAACCAAATGCACCCGCGGCTCCGAGCCTCAAAAACGATGGTAATCCACGTTCCGCAATTTTCGACGCTGTTCCGTCGTCTTCGCGTACGCGTCTAATTTATTTTATAAAAGCATTGTTATATTGCTCAGAGAGTTTTAAAATGTTTAACTTAGAGAAAATTAAAAACTGAAAAAATTTAAAAATGATACAAAAGTATGAAATAACATCACGCCGTAACAAAAAAGAATTACGCAAGAAAACACAATGTGAATTGTCATGAATATTGCGTTTTCCATTTTGTGTGCTTTTCTAAAAAAAAAAAAATTAATTATCTCTCACGTGACATCTGTCGCGACAAGACTTCCTTGTACGCTTGTAGAAAGAGGGAAGAAACGTCGCGGAAGGACGTTACGCTTGTGCGCGTGTTGCGTTCGTATAAGCGCGCGTCGTATTAGTCCAGCAATTGAGGTGTGTGTGCGAGTGGCACTAATTCGGTAAGTCAGCGTCAAGCGAGACGAAATTGCCACTGTAGTCGTAAATCACCGCAAACACCACGCTACGTGCAGTATAAACGCGATCGTGCGCGCGAAGCTTCGCGAATGCGTGTCTTTCAGCCGTTGTTTGTTTTGTTTCAACCTGATCTTCTTTTTGATCCATTTGTTTTGTCATTCGCTGAAAAAATTTAGTTTCTCAAGGGAGACATCATCATTTTGCCGCAATTATATAAGCTTGACTCTGTAGAGATGTGACTAACGAGCGTTCGAATATTCACTAGCGCAGAAACACGACGTGGGAAAGGTGTGTAAATTTTGTGTATGTCGTCGCGCACCGCGACGTAGTATAGTCTTCCTGGTATCTCTTCATAAACTTGTTCCTCTCGCTTGCCGCGAGTCGCGAATCGCGTCGGTGACGCAACAACGCATCAATCCCGCCACACACGTGGCCTGGATTTGTCAAGGTTCCGTCATCATCGCCGTTGCGTGACCGGTTCTAAAGGATACAAATGTGGCCGCGGGTCGACGAGCTTTGTGTCGGCGATGACCCCGCGTGTTAGGCGAAGGCCGCAATAACACAACAAGCAGCACGATCCTGGATCACGTTTGCCGCGAAGTGTGAACTCGGCACATTTTTGCCCCGCCTGTCTCCGAACCATTCTCGATCTGTCATTGAGCCCGGCCCTACTACGGCCGGAGAGAGAGGACTATTAATCAGCCCGGTGTCGGTCGGTGGTCCCTTTAAACGACGATTTAAAGGACGATACCCGACAAAGGAACGCGTTTTCGTAACCGCTCCTCACTTTTTCTTCGTCCGTTCTGAAACCGTGCCTATGACATTTTTCCATTATTAGCTACGGTATGCTGCTCGGTGCGAAAATATTACGTTCTTCTCAAATTCAATTCTATCCATACATCTCTTCGACAAGATTCAACAATACAAATCCGTGTCTGACTTAATTCAGTCGTTCTAAATGTATCTTCGTTTTGTTGTTCTTTTTTTACGCCTGTTTTCTTAATTATGTTATTAAAATTAGTTATAGATTAGTCGGGCTTTAAATCAGCAGTCGATACCCGACAAAGGAACGCGTTTTCGTAACCGCTCCTCACTTTTTCTTCGTCCGTTCTGAAACCGTGCCTATGACATTTTCCCATTATTAGCTACGGTGT
>QVOA01021549.1:0-44734 GCA_014825685.1 Pseudomyrmex cubaensis
GCCCATCGTTCCACCGCATTGAATAAATCTACTTCTGAACTTATTTCCAACTCGTCTTGTTCTAACACTGTAAGAACTGTATCTAACTCTACTTCTTCCCAGCTGGATTCCTTCAATACTTCATCTGTTCTTGAGCATATGATTTGCAAACATTTATCCATTAGTACAGGTTGCTCAATGAGCTTGGCAAATTCGTACAATTTGCAAGCTATCTTTGGTGAGAGACACGACAACAGATACGTTGTACATTTATTCATCAACACCGGTATCATGTACTTTTTAGCGCAGTAACATAAATCCCAAGCCAAGTCAAACGAGCTCAGCATCACATTGTCTGTATATATATACTCCAATAGAGCCTTAAATGCTTCAGGCTGAATATCTTTTATTGGTATTGGCAATCTGACAACAATCCAGTCTCTAACAGATATCGACCGCGTTCGGTGAAATTTTGCTTATTTGTTTGCCAGTCAAAAAGTATATCCATCTTGACAACACGTGACGTGTTTATGTTTGCGTATATGTATAGACACTTCTCAACTGCGAAACGAACAGAGTTATCAGTTATTAAAGCGTATTTGGAAATACAAACATATACGATAACAAAGTTCGTTTGATTATTCAACAAATACACTCGGACAGAACGGTTTGCGAGGATGATACGCACGTAGACGTATATAAGTACTCACTTATTTTCTGCACGAGTTATCGCTATAAATACAACACTCAACATATACGTAGTCTGATCATGCAGAAACACGTTCCTGGAGAAGATGCACGTACAGAGAACGCGACAGAGAGACGCAAAGTGCGCGCGTGCTTGAAGCTGAAATGAAGAAGGTGCGATCTGCAAATCTCCACGTAACTACACTTGTTACACTTTTTATGTACCTTCTGTACTTAACGGACCCGCGACCTCTCGTTCTTTCTCTCTCCCTGCCTTCTGACAGCTCGCGCCCCGTCTCGACGCTTTTCGAAGCGGCTGACGCCGTGTTAACCGCTCGCCCTTCTCTTCTCGCTTGTGCACGCTCTTCCTGTTGCCACTCGGCGCGAGAGTCTCCTCCGGCTGATTTCGGATCACCGTGCACGTTTCACGGCGCGACGATTAACAACCACGACAACCGATAATCCCGCGGCGATAGAACAAGGTGCTGTACCGTTGTGGCGGCCCGCGGATCGAGAAGGACACACGTCGTCGCCGCGAGCAAGCGAACGCGCCGAGGTAGGATCGCCAGTCGAATTTCTGTCGTCGTCGTCGTCGTCGTCGCGAAAACGGCGCGTGCCGCCGGAGAATAGTGAGCGCGACAGAACGAGGAAGAGAGACGGAGAGGGAGTGAGAAAGAGAGAAAAACAGCGAGCGAGCGAGAAACTAAAGCGAGGAAAGGACGAGAAAGAGAGATAGAGAGAGGTGGATTCTCGCGTTGGCTCTCTCGTCGGTGGCTTCGTCAACCGTTGTGAATCGCCCGAATGGCGCGGCTCAGCTGTACGCATCCCGCGGAATAATGCGTCTTCTACTTGGGATTCTGGTCCGGATGACAGCCAACGTCGGGACGTCGTAAGGTGACGTCGCAGGTACGTGCACCTCGTTGGTCCCGTTCTCGCGTCGCCGGTGTGGCGACAATCGGTCGAATCCCAGCCCGAGACGTCCCGGTTCGAGATTGACAGACTACCCCGCGGATTTGCATGATGTTGTACACCTTGTCGCGCGTCATATCTGTCGCGGCCCACCCTCGCGCGCCGTCTGACGTTCACAACGTGTTCACGTCGTGAACGCTGTTGTTGACGTAACCTCGTCAACTCTTCTTCTTCCAAGCAATTTTTTTTTTTAAATCGCCAATGTGCGACGAAGACGAGCTCTGTGTCTCGTACACGTTGTCGCTGCGTTACATTACCGGTGATAGATTTTGTCGCAGCAACGTCGTCGGACAGATGTTAACGTCGACGTCTCGACAAACGACATGTGTCGCGGAATCGCTCTTTGTTACACACGCGCGCGCGAATCATTGTCACCTTGCAAATTGCGTGGCTGAGTCATTGCCCGTTAAACACGATGTTGCTGCGACGACAATGTGTGCGTGTGTGTACGTTCAATCGCGGTTCTCTGCACTTGAGAGAGAAAACGTCCTTGTGTCGCGCGCGCCTCGCCCCTCTGTTTAGTCGTGAACTTTGATTCGGAAATTACGTTTATGTGTGGATATTTATATAACGATATTTATATCCACATCTGTCAAACTTGCGCAGTGCTAACCAGCGCGGTTTCCAGTTGTTTGCCTCAACTTGACAGTATCATGCCGTCGTCCAACGATTTATTTTCGCTGTATTTCGCATATTATGTAAAGACTGCATTCTTTCGTCGAATGTATTACGTTCACGCACTTGTTCCTTTTTTTTTTCCTCGCACACAGCATTCGAAAAATATTTTAATGGCATTAGCAAATGTGCAGAAGAAAAAAAATATACAAAATATCGTTTGTTTGCGCGGTTAAATATGTAGATTGTTTATTGTCGAAAGGACTTGCTTGTGTGTTATATTTGCTTCGTGGCTTTTCAGGAAACATGGAGCGTCCATTGAACATCACAGTTACACGTTGTTCGAATCGATGCTACATTTAGCCTTGCATTTGAATACGGTCTTTAATGCAACAAGAGTGTTACATTGTTGAGGGATCAGAACTCCTATTGGGAGAGATGGATGGGATATGCGATGAGGATAGGCGGAGACGCCTACAAATTTTGGAGGATCGTATAAGAGATCCAAGAAGTGTCGCAAATATCGATTGCTTATTGGACACGGTTCAAGCCTTGGTTTTAGATTGCGATCATGCGAGTGTTAAACGTATGAAAAATATAGAAGCTTATATGAATAGATGTAAGTAAACTGTTTTCAACAGTTATTTCTGAGACATGTTTGTTCATTCTTTCCTGAGCGCTGCATCATCAGAATATGTTATTGTAATTTTATCTCATATTTTTGTCTCATCTCTCTTGCAGATGACTCCGTAGCTAAAGAGATTTATCAAGCGCGAATGCGCACGGATGATTTTACTTTGATTAAAGTAATCGGTCGTGGTGCGTTCGGAGAGGTGCAGTTGGTTAGACATAAATCTACAAAAAAGGTGTATGCTATGAAACTACTTAGTAAATTCGAAATGGTGAGAGTTGCTCTTTTTAATTTGTATCTTTCTTTCATATGCGCATACGATTTCTAAGCATTAACGTACGTACATTCGCTTTATTGTGTGTTTGTTTACCTGAGATTGAATTGTTTTTTTTACAGATTAAAAGGTCAGACTCGGCATTCTTTTGGGAAGAGAGGGACATAATGGCTCACGCGAATTCTCCGTGGATAGTCCAGCTGCATTTTGCGTTCCAAGATCAGAAGTATCTTTACATGGTGATGGATTACATGCCGGGCGGCGATCTGGTGAATCTGATGTCGAACTACGAGGTGCCGGAAAAGTGGGCGAAATTTTACTGCGCCGAGGTGGTGCTCGCACTGGACGCGATACACTTGATGGGGTTTGTTCATAGAGACGTGAAACCCGACAACATGTTGCTCGACAAGCACGGCCATTTAAAACTCGCCGATTTCGGAACATGTATGAGAATGGATGCGGTAAGATCGATCTTGCTTAATTTTATAACATTCCTGGTTTAATTTAACTTTGATAAACTTACGCGTGAGTATGTCTGGTTCGCAGGACGGCTTGGTACGGTCTGATACCGCGGTTGGTACACCCGATTACATATCTCCGGAGGTTCTGCAGTCGCAAGGTGGTGAGGGAGTGTACGGTCGCGAGTGCGACTGGTGGTCCGTGGGTGTTTTCCTGTACGAAATGCTGTACGGCGATACACCGTTTTTTGCCGATTCTTTGGTCGGCACGTATTCGAAGATCATGGACCACAGAAACTCGCTGTACTTCCCTCCGACCGTTGAGATCTCTTCCTCGGCGAAAAATTTGATATCCGGTTTTCTCACCGACAGAACGATGCGCCTGGGTCGCAACGGCATCGACGAGATCAAGGAGCATCCGTTCTTTAAGAACGACCAGTGGACTTTCGACAATCTGAGAGAATGCGTGCCACCGGTAGTGCCCGAGCTTTCGGGAGACGACGACACAAGTAACTTCGACGATGTCGAGAAGGAAGATGTGGCGGAAGAGAATTTTCCGGTGCCCAAGGCGTTCTCCGGCAACCATTTGCCTTTCATTGGTTTTACCTATTCGGGTGATTATCAGTTCATGGCTTCCTACGGCAAGGAATCTGTGGACGGATTAGAAAATCATATCAACAACGGCACTACCGACGACGTGAAGATCTTGCAGCTGGAGAACCTATTGGATCGTGAAAGGCGGCAGGTGGAGATCCTGGAATCGAAGCAGAAACAATTGAGCACGCAATTGGAAACGGTAACGCGTCAAGAAGAGCAACTGCGCGACGAGATTGGCAGGGCGGAGAAGGAGATAACGCTGCTTAGGCACAATTACAAGGAGGCACAGCGCAGAATAGAACACGAGGCGGAGGCTCGTCGAAAAGCGGAGTCGCTGTTGATGGAAGTGAAGATGAAGTTCGATGAGGAACAGACAAGACGGGCACGGGATGCCAGCAACTCGCAGCAAACATCCGAGAGAGTGACCACTTTGGAAAAACAAATCAAAGAGATGCAGTGCAAACTGGAGAGAGAAACGGAAACGGTGACGAGATTGCGGAAACAAGCGACGGAAATCACTGTGGCTCGTCAAGCCGCCGAGCAACTGGCTAACGAGTTACAAGTCGCCAGGGCTCAACTACAAGCGCAGCGTGATACTTTACAGCAGGAAGTTGCCACTCTTCAGGTAAATTTTGTTCTTTGTGATTTATTTAAAGATTAAAAATGTTTTCAAAAGACAAAGTGATGTGAGTAAAAGAAAATTTGATTGTGTTAAGCTGGAAAAGTATTTACACACAATACAAAGAACAGATTTTTCAAAGCGATATATTAAGGAATAATTAATTTCTTATTAATCAAAAGATCTGGATGTAACCATTTGTTTACAGGGCCAGCTTTCTAAAGAGCGCAGCTCCAGATCGCAAGCGTCATTGCTGATAGCCGACTTGGAGACACGTCTTTCTACGTTGCAAGACGAGTTGGAACGGAGCCATGAGAAGGAAGACAAGGCGACTCAGGACAATAGACAACTAACCGAAAAGGTTTCCGCGTTGGAGAAGGAGGCTGCTAGTTTAACTGTGGAATTGAAGGCAGCACAGGCCAGGTATAATCAGGAAGTTATGGCACATCAAGAAACGGAACGTTCGCGCATGCTTTCCAAAGAGGAAGCCAATCTGGAAGTTGTCAAAGGTACTTGCTTCAATTATTACATAAAAGTAGAAGACGTTGTATTTCTGACAAGGTGTACTCTATATTGCAAGTGCATGCAGAACAAAAGAACGAAATTTTCAAAGAATATGATCCGCGAATTTATACGGACTTAAATTATCCAATTGTGTGTGTGACTGTAAAATAAAAAATTTCTGTTATTGTGTGTTCTAACTGTTTATTTATTTTCTCATTACTGCTGCGTATCTTTGTAATGGCGTATATCTGTTTGCGTACGTACACATTCTTATCTTTGTTTACAAACTAAAGAAAACGCATTACAACTACTGTTACTTACACTGATTTATCACGAATAGCTCTACAAGCAAAACTGAACGACGAGAAAAGTGGAAGGCAACGTGCGGAATTGCTTGCGCAGGAAAAAGAACGTCAGACGTCATTGCTCTCCGTGGATTACAGACAGATACAGCAACGATTGCAGAAATTAGAGGGCGAGCATAGACAGGAGATGGAAAAGGTCAAAGCCCTGCAGGGCCAAATTGAACAGGAACAACAAAAGAGGAATGTTCTGCAAACGGAGTTGGGCCAACATCTGTCCGAAGCGGGAAGGCTTCGCGCTCGCGAGCAACAGCTAGTCGGAGAAGTTGCCCAGCTGAGGGAAGCTAAAAGACAAATAGAAGACGAGTTGCATCACTTGAAGACACAAAGAAATGTTGATCAGCTACAGACAAAAGAACTGCAGGAACAATTAGAGGCTGAAGCTTATTTTTCGGTAAATAAGAGTTTTTTTATAATAGAAGTCTCTGGGAATTTAAGTTGTTATACAAGCCGTTTCATTGGCTACTGAGTATATGAAGACAATGGCAATTTTAAATGTAGGATCCGACTGTAAATGTCGGCTTAAATGTAACTTTTGTCTTCTGTTTTTCAGACTCTATACAAAACGCAAACGCAAGAGTTGCGCGAAGAATTAGATGAGAAAATAAGGCTACAACAAGAGTTGGAAGAAGAGCGAAGCTCTCTGGTCCATCAGCTGCAACTGTCATTGGCGCGCGGTGACAGCGAGGCGCTAGCCAGATCCATAGCCGAGGAGACAGTGGCAGACTTGGAGAAAGAGAGGACCATGAAAGAGCTGGAGTACAAGGACGGAGTAGCGAAGCATCATCAGGAATTAAGCTCGAAAGAACAAATTATAAACAGACTTAAAGAAAACGAGAACGAATTCAAGAAATCGGTCGAGCAGACTTTGAAAGAGAAAGAAGACGCGTGCAAGCGATTGAAGGAGCTACAGGAGCAGCTTGGCAAGGCGCAGTCCAACATGGAGGAGATCGAGAAACTCAGCAGCAAGTTGAAGACCGAACAATTGCTGAAACAGCAAGCAGTCAACAAGTTGGCCGAAATTATGAACCGGAAAGATATTTCGTCGAGCGGAAAGAACAAGAACAAGGCGTCCGCCGCGGATCTCAGAAAAAAAGAGAAGGATTGCAGACGCCTGCAGCAAGAACTCACTCAAGAAAGAGAGAAGTACGGACAGTTGGCAGCTAAATGGCAGAAAGATTTGCAGGATATGCAAGTAAGCGATAGCTCTTTGCTTGTGACAAACACTTTTGTTAATGATATAAACAACTGCTTTGAAAACCGATTTTCTTTTTTCTTCAGGCGCAACTCGTGGAGGAGAATCAGGCGAAGCTGAGGCTGCAGATGGAACTCGACTCGAAAGACTCGGAGATAGAAACGTTGCAGATGAAAATCGCGTCGCTCAATTCGGAAACTGCCAGTATGTCCTCCATAGAGAACGACGACGGTGAGGACTCGGTTCTGTCCGAACACGGTACGATGAGATTGGAGGGCTGGTTAAATGTGCCAAACAAACAGAACATTAAGCGGCACGGCTGGAAGAAGCAATACGTTGTCGTTTCATCTAAGAAGATCATATTCTACAACAGCGAGAACGACAAGTTAAACGCCGATCCGGTTTTGATATTAGACTTGAACAAAGTCTTCCACGTTAGATCTGTTACTCAGGGTGATGTTATTCGAGCCAATGCCAAAGATATACCCAGAATATTTCAGGTACTTTCTCGTTTATTTTATATTACTGAATTCTCTCGATTGTCAGTATTGTGACACTTCGCGATTAACTTTATGCGCAGTTACTTTACGCTGGCGAAGGTGAAGCGAGGCGACCCGGCGACGAGGGGAATACACTGCCCGGAGTTGATTTACCACAGCTCACAGACAAGCCTGGCACTCAGTCGCTGAAGGGTCACGAGTTCGTGTCAATATCCTACCACATGCCGACGACCTGCGAGGTCTGTTCGAAGCAGCTCTGGCACATGTTCCGACCCTCTCCGGCTCTCGAATGCCGAAGTACGTAGTATTCTCTGTTCATATCCATTCACTTGTATATTTTCTTTTACTTTTTTTACATAACAAAATGAACATCTTGTTACGCATATGCACAGGATGCCGTATCAAGGTTCACAAAGAACATTTGGATAAGAAGGAAGATGCCATAGCCCCGTGCAAACTACACTACGACCCAAATAGCGCTCGCGAGTTGCTATTGCTCGCAGCGAATCCGGAAGATCAGAAGTACTGGGTCTCACGGCTGTCCAGACGAGTCCAGAAATGCGGCTACAAAGCGAATTCGCATGTGGACGGGACAGGACAGCGCGTCTCGCCAAGGTAGCGTAGCCGTGCTGCTGCTCGACGCGAGCGGGGACTAAGTAGCTCTCTTATTTTGTGACGTCGCATGATAAGGGTGTAGAGAGGTTAGATTTTGATTTTTCTTCCGACTTCTCTCTCTTTCTCTCTCTCTCTCTCTCTCTCTCTCTCTCTCTCTCTCTTTGTTTCTTTTTTTCTCCTCGTTTCCAGCATTTCCCGCACTTGATGTTCATCGCCGAATATTGCTACTTCGAAAAGTGTTTATAATATAATCCTATTTATGTAATTGTGAAAAATGTTTTACAGATATGTCCACAATTGTGACGTAAACTTTGTCAACCTAGAAGAGAAAAAAGATCGTTATTTCTATATCAATCTTGTACATATATTGGCACATTGCATGACGTTGAGTGTAAGTTACAAGATCGAGTAATTAAAAGGATCACGAGAACACCGTGTGTCACAAAGAGCAGCATGTTTTTTTTAATTGTTTTTTAATCTATGGAGGTATTTTTAGTGCATAACGAGCACTTTCAGCTTTTGTCGCTTGTCACAAAACAAATGGGATAGCTTGTGCCACTTTTCAATGTCTGTACGATTTCGTCTTTTTTCGGCGCTTTGCAGCTTCGTGACTGTGCGATGATTTTTCTAATTGTGCTTGAACGGCACCTGTTGTTATAGTAAGCAACACGATTTGTGACGACGCTTCGTTCTTTCCAGGGAATCCACGAGGTCGTCCTTAAAGCCATACTTGTCGGTTCAGCAACGATCGGCGACGTTACCAGCTAACGCCAGTATGGGCAAGTGATCTTGGAGGAAGCTAGTACTGGCCATTAAGAATCTGCTGCCTATCCGTTCCCTTCGATAACGCGTGATGTCAGACTATCGATGAATCGTCGGACTATCGTCGAAATTCTCGCGATTTTCTCTGCGCACCCTCGGCGAACGAAGTAGACTGTCTATATTTAGTTTCGTAAAATCAAGACGAGAAAGTAATTGAGACTATGATTACGCGACTCTTGCGTGATGTCGTCTCCGCAGCTGAAATTAAGTGAAATTGAAATTCGGTAAAAAATCATTAGGAGAAAACAGGGTTAACTATGCACGTATACTGAACGACAAGCGGGTAAATTATGGTGCGAGGAGAAGGATGGAAGAAAAAGAAAGAAGAAATCGCTGTATGCAGGGTATATGTACGCGCGCTATTCTCGGGACAATAACAAGGACGCGTCGTGTTCCTCGGAATCATTTAGAATCGTCTTTTTTACTTACGAGCAACGATATATGCGATGCAACAATCCTTCCTCGTAACGTGATAACATTTATTCATAGGAGGAGACATTGTGTAAAATGTTTTTTCGAACTTTTCCGCAGTGATTTTTCTAATTGGAATTATATATTCGATTTTGTACGCACATTTTTCTTACTGCCTTCGATGAATCATGGGGATTTTTAGCTTAAGGCGTTTTTTCGATGCTCTAAACCGAAATTTCGGAAAGTTTGGGAAAAATATATATATATATATATATATATATATATATATATTTATTTATTATATGTATATGTATAGCGTTTTGAAATTATTTTATATACAGATTGTTCTTCGGGAACGTGTCTGTGTGTCGGCAGGTGTGCGCGGGAGGTTGCTTTTTAAACATAACACGCGGTCTTACAGTGAGGATTTATTTAACGTTTGATAAGTCGCGAGGTTTTGTTGTCTGTCAAACTTTAACAGAATGTAAATAGCGGAATATGTGTCTAAAGATCCAATATATATATATTTTTTTTTTGTTTTATATATATATATATATTAAATCCCAGCGAGTGTGAATTCACTTCGCGGATGTTGCGACAAGCAAGCAATATTGCGACAGTGACCAGCGTGCGAGTATCATTGCGTGCGAGTACACACAACGGCAGTGCCAGCATGTATAGTAGAGATTAATGATTTATAAGTTAAGAGTTTTATCATGATGATACACGAGCTAACGACGTCCGCTGTATCCCGACAGAGACAAAAAAAAAAGAAGCTAAAAGACACACAGAACGTGCATAATCGAGAGGCTTAGGAGCTTCGTCATGGTGCCATACGGCTTGGTGGCCATCCTTGACATCGAAGGAAGCGATTAAAAGAAAAGAAAAACGAAACAAGGAACGTAGGAACCGTTTAGAATATTATTAAATGCGTCATCGCCGTTTGTGTTCTTTCCAAAGTACCTCCGCGAGATATCGTCGGAACGAAGAGAGCCGCTTGCATCGGCGGCTAACTGTGGTTAACTGCATTCTCCATCCCTCTCTCTTCTCCCCTTTCACGAGGCTTAATAGATATTAATTAATTGTGCAGTTACGTGAATTACATGAGCTCTGCGTGATGATGTTTTCTCGCTGAGAGACAAAATTTAGAAACAAAGGGTTGATCAAACCTCGGTCGGTTTTCGACTTGTACATACCTACGTGCTATAGGCTATAACTAAATTTAGAAAGAGAAGTAGAGAACTGCGATGACTAGAACTGAATTAACCAATAGAGGAAATAATAGAGCAAGCAAGGTAAGCAAGATTTGTCTTGGCATTTATTATTACAGTACGAACTGTAAATTAAATTCCTTTTCAAGTGAAAGAGATATATTATTATAGCTAGAGCCAGAAAAGAGGAGATATGCTTAGGCCCAGAGGGAATTAGTTACCCAGAACTGCCGGTGTGAATGGCTCCAAGAACTCAGCGAGACGTCTCTTAAGATATGGTGCTCCCTTTGTCCCGTCTTTTATCCTTTCGCTTTTGATGAAACGGCGAGAACGAGCGAAACGTCATCGTGATGATCATTGAAGTCGAAAATACGAGAGAGAAAAAGAGAGGTGCATGTATTAAAACAGAGTAAATTACCATCCTCGATATACTGCCTCCCGTGCCTTCTTCCTTACTTTCGGTCCTTTGAGGGCGGAACGGGAAGAAAATTGACAATGAGAGAGAGAGAGAGAGCGAGAGCGAAAGAAAAATAAAGAAAGAATGTGCGACAGTGTGCGTGAGAGAGTGAACGAGAACGGAAGAAGAGGGAGAACTTGTTACAGCATATTTTATTATTGTTTAGTTATTTACAATCTGTATATTATTAATTAATATTACGATTAAAAGTATTTTGTAGATAATATGCGGTCTTTGAGATGAGAGATGCTTTTATATATAATCAACGACTGTGCGATATCGAGCTCGAGCTTTCGCGATTCTTTTTTACGTGTCTTTTGTTTTTTTTTTTTTTTTTTTTTTTTTTTTTTTTTTTTTTTGTTGTGACTCAAAAAGCCGTTCTCATTCTCGATCAGATCACGTGTCAGAACTGATCGGAGAAATTCTTCCTACATACGATTGGCGTTATGACAATCTTATGCAACATTGTCGTAATATCGAGAGTAGGTTTAAATTGCTTTAGTCGCGTAATTGAGACACAAAACTCGTTTTCTCTCTTTTAACCGAACCTGTTCTGATTTTTCGCTTCGAGTTTGTTGTCTTACAACAATCTTGAGAACAAAGGTTGAAATGATGTCTCTACATACGTTTGCTACAAAGCCAACGTTCTTCCCACAAAACACGCGCAAAGGATTGTAAATTTGGGAATAACGAGGTTCAACACATGTGAAATAATTTCTTCTGTAGTACAAGTGTAGCTGTTTTCTTTAATTTATTTTTTTATTCGCGAGAAAGCGATCAGAAGAAATCTAAAAATTATTTTCATAAATAAATACTTCAGATCTCGAACGCACAATATATGTTTCTACTCTCAAACAGGAATAAGCCAGAGAAGAAGAAGAATAATCCAAGAAAAACAGAGCTATATACTTGATCTCGCAGCTTGGACACGCGCTGCGAGATTTTGTTACGATTACATTTGAGGTAAACGAGATCGTGTGAGACCGACATACAAAAACAAAAAAAAACAAAAAAAAAACCGCGATGCAAGAATCGAGTAATCCATATCGGTGAACAATCTCGATCGCGAGTTCCGTTACCGCGACGTTTTCAACGCGCAAATTCCCATCGGACGACGCGCTCAAACAATTCGATTACGTTTTCGTAATTACCTGCTCTACATATGTATATGTATGTATGGACTAATCGCTTTTTGCATACTCTAGATCACTTAGTTGGATATGTAAACGCGTTTCTTCGTTTCCCACGGTCGTTACACTTTTCGCATTCGTCTTTTCTTCACTTTTTCTCGGGCGCGCGTTGCTTCTTGCTTCAAGAAAGTATACGTCAACTTTCTTCGCGTTACTCGCGACAATAGACGGAAACTGATTTATATTCGTCTCGCGAGCGTACTGACGCATCTAGAGAACTCGTGTGAAACAAGTATCGGAACGGCTTCTAATCTGGCGGATCTAAAGATCTATCCGAAGCGGAGATACACATCCGTATAATTCGGCGAATCTACGAATGAATTCACGGTATTCGGAAACTTGTTATTCTTGATATTCTAAGAGTGCGGCTCCAATTATCCGATACACGATATTCGCATTACGTTTGTGTGACAATTGTCACATCAACGCACGCGGGTGGCGATTTTTCTTACACCCGGAACGACCGGAACGAAGCGCTCTTGTTTTAAATATCATATTGGAATCTCGATATACGCGGCAATAATCTGTGATATAAATCTTCGTTATATGTACAACAGCGAGGGAGGATCCGCTCTCGCGCGTTAATGATCGCTATTGTTATTATTATTATTATTATTAAAGGCGAATAAGTCGTTACACTCGATAGACACAGGCATGCATGTCGCGGGACGTAATCTGAAAGGGATTCTGAACGAGAGTATTACGAGGAGAGATAGAAGGAGAAATCCGAAGGAGGGGATCTCTCACTAATGTTGGGATATATAAACGAAGGGTCGTTGCTTTGCGCTCGCACATACATAAAATCTCTACTTCCACGTGGTTAAACGACGAAGCTGTAAAAACTTGGAAATTTTTCTCGGAGGGGGGGGAGGAGAGGGAAAGGGGAAGGAAACTCGCTTCCCCCTTTGCTAGAGAACAGCGGGAACGAACACGACTTCACCGTTGTCGAAGTTGTGATAATAACCGTCTACAAGCGTCAGTTTCCGAGCACGCACACCACGGCGCAATCATTCACGGTTTCTTCTTTGAAGGGTCTTCATTCACGAAGAAACTCTTCTTTCCCAAACGTTTCTTCGAAGGGGTTTCTCTTCATCTTCCTTTCTGAAAAGAAGGAATTTTTTCAATTTTCTTTCTCGAAGGCTTCTTTCCTTTTTGTTCCTTCACATCCGTTTAAGATTGTCCGTGATGTTTTTCGTTTCGCTCGGAGTTCAATTTCCGACGAGACTGCGTAGTCTCGTAGCGATGGATTATTTCCTCACAAGGGCGACCAGACCGCGATTCAGATGTGTCAGCTTCGGTTTCATCAGTAGCTTCGTCGGAGCTGGAGCGGACTGCTGATTGTTCCGATTCGCCGCCTGCTGCATGCTCTGCTGCTTCTTCTTCATCGATTCCTGCTTGGCACCTCTGCGCGAAAAAATTATCAATATTTTTTTTTCTTTTACTTACAGAGACAGATGTCATGTTTATTGTATATAATTATTTTTGCACGATGTTATCAAATACTGTTGTAAAGTTTCATTATTTCAAGGATTTTCACACACACAAGCAAGATGTTCAAATTGAAGTTTTAAACAAACGTACAAGTATCGAGTGAGATCTTCCACGTCCACGAGCATTGAGTCTTGCTCCATGTGCAAATCGTCTCTCCTCAGGAGTCCTTCAACGAGCGCCTCGTTCAGTGCGGCAATTCTCGCGTGCAGATCGTTCGCGACTACTTGCAGCTGCGCAACGTTGAGCTCCGTGAGAATCACCCGCGACAACCTGCGTCTGTCTTCTCCCAGCTGGACACCAACCTGGACAAAAACAAACCAAGATTCAAGAGTCATGGTGTATGATTCAATACACGTATATTGAGTTTTTCTACATCGAATGCTCGTTCTAGCTTTGTTTCAAATTCTGAAGATAAAGTTTGTTTTCAGTCTATCATCAACTTGGAGCTCTACTGACTTTTTCCAAGCTGCATCGCACTATCTCGGTGATGGGACTCTGCTTCAGCCTCTGCCTCTCCACTTCCATCTGCATGTGCGCCATTTCCTTAGCCTGGGCCAGGGCCATCCGCGCCTCGGTCTGCAGCCTGGCCTGTCGCGCGAAGAAGTCCGCCTCGTCGACCGGCGGCGTCGAGTTCATCGAGTCGAGTCTGAGAGACGGGAGACTCAGCACCTGCGGCCTCGCCTGCTGCTTCCCGCTGAGCTGTTTCGAGCCGAGGGACGTGGGTGTCGATCTGGGCGAGATGTCGTTCTCCGATCCCGGAGACTCGGTGTCCGACGACGTTTCGTTCATGAAGCAAATCTGAAGATTCATTCCTGCACAAGACAACAAAGTCATATATCAATATCAGGTGTTGATTTTTGCTATGCAATTAATTTACATCTCAATTTATATTTTTCAAAGAAAACAAAGATGATTCTACAATCTGTATGTACGAACCACTCTGAAGACGCGACTGAAGACTCGGTTTTCGTCCGCGTTCGGAGCGCAAATCCTCGGCGTCAGGCCCCATCGCGAGTCTCCGTCTGATTTCCTCGCGATCGTTTCGTCGCTGCAAACAAAAGAGGATTATAACGTTTCCAGAATCTCAATTATAGATTATTAACGGATTCTGATGAATTATGTGCACGGCGATGAATCTGTTTGCACTGAACGTTTTTACACACAGTTTCTACTCTTTAAACGGGGAGAGACCGGGAGAGACAGGGAGAGACGGGAAGAGACACGGAGAGACAGGGAGAGATACGGAGAGACAGGGAGAGACCTTTGCGCGTTTGTACTCGCGCTCGTTTATCAAGTCAATTCACACCTGCAGGTCATCGTTAAGCTCTCCGCGCACGATTCTGTCGAATCGCGTGATAAGATCCTCCCTTTCCCGTTCCTTCGTTTCTCTCGCTTTGTCGAGCACCACAGTGCTCGCCGGCGGCGGCTCCGACGGCTCATTCGTTTCCGCGATGGCTTCTTTGTCGTCATCCTGGCGCCACACAAATTAACGCTTTCCACTTTTATAGCGTAACGCAATACACGCGATGAGGCATTAGCGATATTAACTTTTTGCCGTCGTGCGAAGGGCGACAGAGATTTCCGTAGACGTGGCAAAAGAAAAAAACGACAAAATACATATTTTTCATATTATGTGCGTGCACGCACACGTACAAAATATATATCTTTGAGGCTTTACTTAAAAAAATAAAATATTAAATATAATTAAATATAATTTTATATAACTCTGCAGTCTTTAATTTTAATATACAAATGTCGTTTTAGAATTTATATATTAAAATATTGCTTTTATCTTTTATCTTTTATCTTACTGGAGATCTTTTTCTGGAAATTAATTACGGTTATTGCAAAGTCTATGAAGAGTTTCAACTAGCTTTGATTTCCGATATCAGATAAATAATTATAATCGCTGTGATGTACCCCATTTGCTTTATCTTTAATCAAGTCGATTTGATCTAATTGTAACAACGCAGCTGTTATTTCTTAAAGTCCAGCGCGTACAGGATGTACCACACTAGAAATGTCGGAGACGATATCTCGAGCTCGAATCTACCTACTAACGTGATCCGCGTGTGACAGGAAGACGCCGCGCTTCTTCTACGCTAAAAATTTGTTTGTTCGTTAACAGCGCGACTTCTGTGACCCACTTTCACGCGTGCTTCGGTCCGGAACCGTACCGAATCGTGCGTGGTTCATCGAACTTCCTCTCGTCAGAAACTCCCAACAGGAATTCGAGAATTCGAAATCGCGCGAATAATTAAGTTCGAGCCTTGACATGGGCGACAACAAGACGCGAACATACCGCACGTGTATGGGATCGCGTGAGAAGAGCAACGATTTCCAGAGAATGACTCACTTAGATGTTCCCTTGCGATACAATTGAACATTAAAATTTTACACAAAACTGTTGTTTTTGTAATTTTAGCAGTGCATATTTTAAACCAGTGTATCTCTCGCACTAAAACGTTTGCAGTAACGTTTCCGCTTTTTGACCGTTGACCGGAATATTAATCGTGTCGCAATAAACGTCGTTTCGCGCAAGGACAAGCGCGAAAGAAACGTCGATAATGCAAGCGAACAGTAACGGTGAAATTAAATTATGCAAATTCTTTATTTTCTGCAACTGAAATTGAAATTTTCGCGACACATTACGAAGTTCCATTATTCTCGTCTATAGAAATATATTTTTCCTTAAAAACAAAAAAAGATACCACCGTAAAGCAATAATTTTCCCAAATTATTTTCTCGCGCGAATTTCTCTTGAATTTTTCTTTGAAGCAAATATTGTTAGGTGCGTGCGCACGAGAAGAAAGTCAACTGCGAAATAACGAAGTTGCGAAGTAAGATTCGCGGAAAACGCTATTACTTCGACATTACCGCAACAACCGGTGTCTCACTTGGAAATCTATTGCTTGGAACGAAAAAAAAAGTGAAATGCCGACAACTATCGGACATTCCTAACCGTCCAAGTCACAGAACTAGTTTTTCGTCGTCCTGATATTACTTTCGTTCGCACTCTCGCGTCTTTCTCCGACTGATTGCGGTGTATCGTTCAGATTTTATTTGCACAATCTACGAAATAACATTTACGCTCTGTCGCCCTTCGGTTCTTCGCGCCGATCTTACAAGATCGAAGTCGTCGTAGGTGAACGTGTAGAGATCCGTGACGAATCTCGAATCCTTCTTGTAGTGTTTGCGCGACTTATTGCTGCTGCCCATAATCGCGCACCCTCGCTCGTCTCGCGCTTGTTTTTTTTTACCGCGCCTCTATATCGCAAGCAAGTCGAAATGAAAAACCAAATGAAATTGTTCCTATTTCAAAAACTCTTCGGACTCGTTCTATCACCGCTTTCTTTTCGCGAACTCGCTTTCTCACTCAACGCGCGGCGGAGATCCGCGTGATCTAGAAAGAGAGTCGTCGATCGACCAAGGCCGACCCTGAAGACGAGTCACGAGACTCGGCACTCGCGAGAAACGAAGACGGCACGAGACTGCAAGGAAACCCGAGCGAGATCCCTCGTCAAGGTGTGCTGGCCGCGAAGGAGGCGTTGAATGGTGGTGGGCAGTCGTGGAGGTGGGCCTCTGTCTAGCCGGGCCTAGGAAGGCTTCTCACGGAGACTGCTCTCGGTGAAAGTGTTGAACACCAGAGAGTTGTGTATGTTGGCTTGTGCGTGTCGGCCGCGTTTCGTGCAATTCGCCCCGTCTCGCGGATAATGGAAGGTATTGTACCCGATACCGTGCGCGCGTGTTCGGTGCCGCGATCACAATGGCTTTGCGGAATGAATGGGATCCGATAGCGGGTTGTATATTGGTATAAGTCCAGAGATCGCGCTCCGTTCGGGAGTTTCGAACACAGTGAAGAAGTTGATACACGATACACCGTTCTCTCGGCTTTTCATTGTAGTCCGACGTTGTACATTACATTATACGACTGGTATAACTTGATATCTTGGGCAATTTGATAACTCGCGTCAGCCTCCTCTACCATTTCCCCTTCCTGGAGAACGCAAAGAAAAATAAGACGCGATTTTACTCTTGACAATTGTGCGGTAAAAAAAAGTAAAAATTAACAAAAACAAAAAACTGAATAAGAGATCGTGCAAGTATCGAGCAAATTGCATATTTTTTATCTAAAAAAACCCGAGTTTTTATATTTAAATATTCAAGGACAATCAAAGAACAAAGTTAAGCCGAATTAAGTAACAGGAAAGTGTTTTTATCATTGCTATTGTGTTCAACTCGTGTTTTTTTCCCGATTAAATTACGTGTGTATGTGCTAATTGTGCAACATCACGTCGTATTTCGCCACGTGGTAATTAGACGTACAGAGTAGAAAGTCACACACTCAATTTGCACAATCGCATTATCAAGTGAAAAGTATATAAATGTATAACCGCTGCAGCCGAGGCGCTTCGCAAATTTGATGCGCCACGCGAAACTACATCCTCTCAACGAGCGTCGTTGCAACAAAAGATCGTTAAATCATCTTCGTAAGGGTCGTGCGCATAAAAAAGCGTTTCGGTTGACCGATCATGCGTGACTTCTGACCTCTGGGGATTCAACATTTGGTGCGCGATGCAGCAACATTCTCGATTCAGATCGGGCGAAGTTCGTTGCCACGTCGAGAACAGCGACTGTGAACTGCGTATGCAAAAAAAAAAACTGATGATTTCCTCGCTTGAAATCATCGATCGTGTCAAAGTGTATCAATCGCGCGCCAACATGCATTAATCAATGCGCGTGCAACGCGTCTATGTTAAAATATTGCCGCATAAATCTCTTATTTTTTTCTTGAATAATAACAATCATGTTTGAAGTTGTTGCTGAAATTCGATAAGCTTGATTGGAGAAGAAAAATTACATCAATGTGTTCAAAAAAATCTAAAACTTGTGATGACCTTCTGGAGTAAGTTTTGCCGTACGTACATCCGCTCCAAGTTCTCGTATCATAAATATAAGACCTACATACGCACGTATACGTCCGCCTACAGTGCAGATGCCCCCGCGAAGTGCACACGATGCGAAACACTTAGACACTCGAAATTGACGCTCTCTCTCTCTCTCCGGCGTTTTTGCTGCTGAATAAACCTATATTCGAGAGCCGTTGATAACCGGATGGGATATTGGAATACATTAAGTGGGATGTGTGTGAATGAACCGTAGACTTTCATTCAGTCCGCGCGAGAGCTAAGCTTAATTTAGGAAGTTTCTTTGCGAGAGAAACGAAGTATCGAAAATCAATAGAAACCCCGTTTTTCCGTCTGAGATGAATAAGACACACGCAGCACTGACCCTCCTGCAGGATTGTTATTCACACGACAAAAAACCTAGTACGTGGTTCTAATAATAATATTTAAATTGAATTATTCATTAACTCACCCGACGTTCCTCCTCGCGAGCAGCTCTGAGATGCGACTCGATCGCGTCCAGGTCGATCTTTGGCATCGCCGTCTCGATGTTGTAAACGTCGAAGCCGCCTTTAACAATACGAGTAATTTAACAAACGTGCGAGAAGAATCTTTTCACAGAGAGACAGACGGCGAGACAGCGACGCGACCGAAACAGTCGAACGGAAGCCGATGAGTGCCGGCTGTGCGTCGCGTGTGTACGCGTACAATCTCGAGTGCTCAACCAAAATTCACGGCTTATCTCGCTCGGCTGTTGTGTGTATTTTTCACGAGGTAGCAATAAATAAACGCAGACATCTATTAAAAAAAAAAAAAAACCATTTGTACGTCTTCGTCGCAAATTTCTGCGAGATTGATCGAATCATTTTTGTTCGCTGCGTTTGCATCTCGATAAAATAATTTCTACAAGATTAATCGAGCCGTTTTCACTCGCCGTTTGCGTCTCATTGTCGACATTAAGTAAATCTACAAGATTGATTGAACAAGTTTCTTTACTCGCCATTTGTGTGCGCGTTATAATAAATTAAATTATGCGCGTGAATTTAATCTTTTTAACAGGAAAATTATTGCTTCAAGTAGCGTTTTCGACGCGTAACTCTAGGTAACGATTGTTTCCGAATTAATATGCACGTGATTACTTGATATAATGATAATTACTATTTTATCACTTTACAACAGAACGTAATTACTTGCGGTTGCTCGTGCCGTGTATTGCGCGCACTTTTTCTTAAAAAAAGATATTTTTCCGCGCAAAAAAAAAAGAGAAGAAAAGAGTATGTTGTTATAAACTGTATTCAAATGACGCGAAGGCAAAATTAAAACTTGAAGCTGAAACGGTGAAAGAAATGAGTGCTCCGTGCGATATGGAAAATAACAAATTCATTGAAATATCCACCTGATCCGTTATCGATGTCACCTCTGCGCTTGTCGGAACGCCGCTGGGAATTGGAGTTTCGCAGCTGCTGCTGCTGTTGTTGCTGTTGCTGGCGACGCTTGGCCTGATTCTTCGCCATCTTCTCTTTCTTCCGGGCATCAGGACTGATCGGCTCCTGTAGTTCGCGGTCCAGAAGCTTGTTCGTGTCCTCCACGTGATCCTTGATGACCGCGTTGGACCGCGACTGATTAGCGCGCAAGCTCTCGATCGACTCCATCGCCACCACGTCCGGCACCGGGTGCGCGTACTTCTCGAGATCGACGCCGATGTCACGGCCGATGCTCGAGAGCAGATCGATCTCCTCCAGCTTCGTATAGGTCGGCCGCTCCTCGGCGAAGCCCTCGGAGTAGTCGCTGTTGCTCTCCGACTCGTCGTCGTCGGCCGAACCGCCCGTCGACGTCGTCGTAACCGACTGCCGACTGCCTATTTTGGACCGGTCTAAGTGAGGCAGCTCCTTTGCCTCGCGGATCAGGTCGATGTGCTCCACCGCGACGTCCTCCGTCTGCGCCCACCCCGAGAAGAGTTGTTTTCGTGGTTAATCGACCGTGTACGACGGCGTCAAAAGACGGGCGCGCGAGGCACCCGGTGACAGGAAGTGGGATGAGTCGGGTGGGCCATTATTGTACAAATTAATTACGTAACGAGACGTTATATTGGGGCTCGCGAATAATTACAGGATAATATTAGATTACGAGTGGGAACGGAATACATTCCGTTATATAATTTAAATTTTAATTACACGTGAATAGGTAATGCACACAATTAGAGAGAATTTAAGCGTACAGTCATAGATACTTAATGATTAAATCTCTGGTAATATTCCAGTATATCACCAGGTAATAATTAGATTTCGATAATTACGATTAACTGCAATGCAATTTTGTCATCAGTGATGAGACCGGGATTTTTTATTTTTAACATTGGGAATCTAATTCCAACATTGTCGTTCGTATAACGAGATAATTGAGTCAAAAGAATCGAGCTCACACACCTCACCGAACTCGCTGGTTTTTCCGGAGTCGAGGATCTCCTCGATCTCCGGGAATTGCAGGCTCTCGTTCACGCTGGTGGTCAGCTCCACCAGCTCGACCTCGACCGGCACTTTCTTCTCGCGCTTATCCTGAAGGATCGCCTGGGACAGCGCGGTCGCGCGCTCGACCACCACCTCGTCGGCCAGACTTTCCTCCGGCTCGTCGACGAGCGTCAGGTGGGCCTCCGCCTCGACCACGCCGTTCACGACGACCTCCTCCGGCTCCGGCGAGAGCGCCTTCTCCTCGGATCTGGAGACCTCCACGCTCTTCACGTAGTTGATACACTTTTCCGAAGGCGGCACCACCGCCTCGTACAGAGAAGTCACGGTCTGGAAACGCGAGATACAAGATGTGGATGATGTCACGCAGCGGGAGTACATGCCACGCTTGTGGGAGTATACTCGATTATTTTTACGCGTTGATAACCCGACGCTGAGAGACCGGAACGCCCGGTTTCGCCAGTGACAATTCTCGGTTTATTCGTCATAGAAACGAGTTCGCGCGATCATCGTCGACACGTGGACCGCGTAAATCATAAAATTAGTGGCTTCCCTACGTAAGCCAATGCTGTCGTAGCATACAACTGGTGAATTCAAGATATATCGTTAAAAAAAAAAAGGATCATCTAAATTTGCTATTTAACAAAGTTTTTTTTGATCTGGAATTTAGAATATTTCTGAAAATTTCTTTCACCGCAAATAAATGCCGCGAGGAAAGTAAGACATTTCGCGCACAAGTACCTGTATATTGAACTTGGGCTTCTCGTAGAAGGTCTTGCGGTCGTTGCGCTGGCCGCAGAGGTGATTGATGCTGTCGTCGACGTTGTTGTTGTACTCGTTGTCGTTCTCCGGTATCGCCTCGCCTCGGTGGTGCACGTCGTAGAGCGGCGGGTAATCGGAGCAGCTGTCGTGCTCGTCCTCGGTCAGGTCGGTGTCCGACAGCAGGGAGGGGGCGAGATGCTGGAAGCCGGGGTAGTTGGGATTGACGATGCCGCGACAGCCGGTCGGCAGGTTACCCTCTTCCGACGAGTCCGACCAGTCGGACGGTGTGAGCTCGTGCGACGAGTTTCCGGGCGACGAGTTGCGTCCTGCAACAGTTCCGCGCTCGTCTTAAGCATCGGCCGGAATTGGACGAATAATTGGACTGGAACTCGTGACTCATCGTTATCAAGCGGCTGGCCGTCGTTGATCATCGGACCTCCCGCGAGACTTGCCGTTCGATTCGTTTTGTCTTGCGCGAAGATAATTCCTTCGCGCGCACTCGCGATTTAGCAGATAATATATCGTTACACAAATTTACTGCCGATTGTTATCGAATAGGTTTGCGATCAGAATAGACTCGTGATAATATCGATATTATGGATCTTCAATTTCACACGCGATTGCTTGCGTAGAGACATTACGCGGCTGCGTAGTTCTCTCTACGGGTCATCCGTCGCACGCGTCTTCGGTTTTATGGGGCAAATTAACGCGACAGATTATTATCCGACGGGTTGCAGATATCTTAAGTATGAGATTCTTGCTTCATCTTGCGGAATTTTGCACGAGTGATTTCGTGAGTGATTTCCACAGATTGCTATGGTCGTTTTTAATGTTGTAAAAAACAAAGTTCTCGCAAATAAGCTTCTGCAAATAACTTTGGTCGCACTGAAAATCCCCCCTCCATCCCTGCACTTTACGGTTAAGTGCTTAATGTCAAGGATGCGCGCGTTATTAAAGGTGGCAGCCTGTGGAAAATATCGAAGTTCGCCGCACGCGCCTCTGATGCGCGACGGAAACCTTCGAACGCCATTGCTTTTCCAATAACATCTCTCTCGCGGACATCACGGCACTTAAAAGAAGCGATGGTGACTGCGAAGTAGGCCAATCAATTGCTCAATAGGGAGACGCGGAGAGATCGGCGATGATAATAGACCTAGAGTAGATTCCGACGCATCCATACACACATTCATTCGCTCAAACGTATCTCGTGAAATTATTCCTTAAAACAAATAAAACCACATAAAAATGGTGCCGCTCGTTTGCTTCCTAGTTGCGTTTTACCGATTTTGTCTTTAATGAACGAGACGTGGGTGATAAAAATCGTGTTCAGAATAAACCTGTTATCTTTCCAGGAGCGGCGAAATTGCACGTGAAATAATTCAGGACGAAAGAGCTCACCTTCGTAATCGGTGAGGCTCTCGAGGGAGCTGCTATTTCGTATCCTCGGCTCGCTTAGATTGTTGTTTATGTTGGCGGATTGCTCCTCGCTCGTGCCTAATAATACAAGTCTCTTACTTATGAATCGCCCTCCGTTCTTTGATCTTAAATTCTCTTTGCGCTCTATCGATTTCCTTTCTCCGAATGTAAACAGCGTGAGTTTCACTCGTCTGAGTTGTTTTATCATACATATATATAAGTTTAATTGTATTTAGATATATATATATCTAAATACAATTATAATGTAAAGCGCAATAATATATTCTATTCAAATTATTTAGCGCTTAAATAAATAAACGGGAGAAAACAAATTATATTCATTTATTCTCACGCGTATATCCCCGTAAACGGAAACCTCTCAATTATTTTACAAAGCGGAGAGGAACGGGTTTGATATCGCACGGATTCTCATTAAATACGGAACCTTTCAATCGAAATCGTCGCTGATAAAAACGAAATCGATAGAAATAGACGAACACTCACCCTCGTAGTCCGCGAGGCTGTCGACGGAGTTGTTCCTCTGCACCTTCGGCTCGGTGAGATTGTTGTTGACGTTGTTGACGGGCTGCTGCTGATTGTTCTGCTGGATATTGTCGCGCGCGATCGCCAGCGACGACCACGTGGTGGTGTCCTCGGCCAGACGGAAGTCCGACTCGTCGGCCGGCTCGGGCGCGACCACCGACTCCTCGGTGACGTTCTCGTTGCGATTGCCGGTCTCGCCGGCCACGACGCTCTGCCGGCTCGGCCTGCGTAGCTGGCTGCAAGAGCGAGAGTCAAGAAATGAGTCCAGGAGTGGATCGATATTCTACCTTCAGTCGAACGTGCCCGCCGATGCCGAGGCGGCATAGGCGGCAGCACGCCTACGATCGCCGCTGCGATCATCAGACGTTTATATTTAGCGCGAGTTACGACCAGGAAATGCTAATCAACTTCGTCGCGGCCAGGTAATGAAAGTCGGTTGCAACTCCTATCTGCACGGAACGGCCGCTGCACATGCTGCAGTTGATAACGTTCGCATATACATGTACGCCCGGTTATCATTGCACTCTGATATCAGTGACAGATATCTCTGCACTAATATACTATTTTTGAACAACAAAACATTTGCGTCAACGTGTTTATATTTTTTCTACAGTTGCAAAGCAAGAGATCAATTTTTGGGACATTAAATATTGAATTAAACGGAACACTGAGATGTAAAACAGAACGCTTAGCTTTTACAGGCTGCGCAAAAAATATAGCCTTGATAAAAATAAAGAATCGATTGATAAAACCGACTGACCACTAAAGCCACCCATTTGGAACATATTACGTAATATGGGGGAAACAAGGCGCAACTTCCAGCACGTTTCGTACTTGGTTTCAGCGCTTTGATATTGGGGTGTGATTGTTATCTCCGCACGTGATCGTTCGGTCGCCAATTATAACCCTCTTACCGAAGAGGGTTTACTTAGGGGATGTACTTACTTGTTGTTCAGTCCACTGGGATGCAACGGCACCGAAACCGAGATCGATTCCCTGAGCCGCATGTTGATTCCTCGTCTGAAAAAAGAACGCGAAGAAGAATCAGTTTAATTCACCGTCGTCGTCCACAAGACAAACCGGAAAACTACCCCTCGCGCTGTCAAACACGTCCGCGGCCACCCTCGTCGCGGAAACGTCAAACGCGAGATCCGCGAGTAGTTCTGGGTCACGGAACGAGAGACACGTCGTCGGGAGGCTGCCGATCGAGCGGCCACGAGAAGGTGCCGCGAAGTCGCGAATCGATCACACTGCCTCCGGTTCCGGCCGGCATTCACAAAGCGACCGAGGGAAAAAGGGAATGGGACTCACCGTCCGCCATGTTGAAGCTGTGCGCAACGGTGCTCGCGTTTAGCCCCGCGGTTTATCGACTCGCGACCGACACCCTCGTTTCACCCTCTTCGGCTCGTCCCCCGCACCTCGCCCCTTTCTACATGTTCACCAACTTCCCGGCCCCCGCGATACGACAGGGACGATTTTACAGATTCGAGCACCCCACGAAGAAAAATTCATTTTGCCTCCCTTTACGTTCGTCGTAATTGATATTTTATCGGCTATGTTGCATTAATTATTAATTCTTTTTCTCTTTTAATTTATATATTTGTATCATTATCAACTTTTGCATTATAAAGGTTTGTTATTCTCATGTATAATTTCTCGGATTTACATGTATGCAATTGTGTACGTTGCTAAATTTTATTATACGTATCAATTTCTTATGTAGCAACCCCCATTCATATTTTACGGGGTGTGTTGTACATAATAATTTTGGTACTTGTCCAAAACTATGCAGAGACATACACGTATATCGCACGTATGAGAAGATTCAAACCGAGGAGAATTTTTCTGGCAAGATCTTCTTTGAGTTTTATATAGAAAACGAATATTTGTTCCTGAGATAAATAACGCACAGGTCACTTTTTTACTTCACCCCCTTGAAGACGGCACTGTTGCTATGTAGCGTCATCTCCGTCTCGCACGTGCGCGACAACCCCTCGGACAGCCCCAAAGCAAACCCTTAGCCACTCTCATCTCGCCTTCCACCGACCCCTCAAAGTCTTTTTTCGCGATGCGTGTTCTGTTCTTCCGCGTGTTCCACATACGCTCGACGCAAAATCATTGAGAAATATAATTCGGGCGAATTGCCAACAGACGCATCATCTATGTATTTCTTTTCTAGAAAAATGTTTACTTAGAACGGATGCAGATAGTTTATACGGATCCTATAAATAAATCTGTCAGCTTTAAGCGATCAATTCTCCACGACGATGTTGGTCACAAACCGATTCGAAATTTATCAGGCGATCCCCTCATAAAATATTTCCCGGTCGGATTCAATAATCTCTATGTAGGTACATTTGTAAAATTTAACTTTTTCCGAAAAAAAACTTTTCCCTTTTTAACTTTTTTGACATTTTACATTTGAAAAATTCAGTTCGATATTTCATTTTTTAAATATTTTATTCTATAAATTTTTGTCTACTTCCACCTTTTAGAATTTCACTTATTGCTTATATGTACAGAATTGTTTTCAAAGATTTAATATGCAAACCACGGACATGTTTTATATAAATATATATACGTACTTTAAAAACTTTCAAAGTATTTTATTTTAAAATTTTATCCTGCAGATTTTTCCTGGACTCTAACTTGAAAAGCTCGGAGAGAAACTCTTACTTAAATTAGATTGTTTTTGAGTTTTTTTGTCAGCATATGATGATTTCGCTGGCAGTGCGTTACTGGCGTAGACAGTGTCGCGAGTAGCTGGGATCGATCGACCTACCGCGACGCGTCGCGCGGCGCCGTTCTTTTCCGTCTCGACGCTTGAAAAGCGTCGTCGCCGGCGCGTGCCGCGAACTTTTTTTTTCCCCGCGAAACAACCTCGCCGTTAACGAGATGCAATACACCGTGCATCGCCGTGTGCTTCGTTCCGGCGAAGCACGCAGCAGATTTACGCGCACGCGAGCAACGAGAATGTACAGCTATCTTGCGGTCAACCGTTATTATGTGCATACAGCGTCGAGAATTGATTTCAACCCGAGAGAAAATCTTAGAAGCGAGAGAAAAACTTTGACAATGTTTTTTTAAAAAACTTTTATGTGTGTGAACTAATTTTACGTTGTTATATTTATATAACTTTGTAATAATTATATATATACATACACGCTAAAAAAAATACTACCAACTAATTATTCATTATTTTATCAGCGTTCTGAAGCGTTTAACTTACAATTCAATGCACGAACTTGATGCAAATTGCCGTTTTCATCAATTAGTGTGGATTATTCCACACTAAAAAAAAAAGCAAAACTAATTATCATCGTCTGATACCGCTGGAATAACTACTATTGACGTTGTCATTAATTGAGAAATCAATACATCGTCCTAATTATCTAACACAAAAGCTCGACGAGCTTTTCAAATTCACATAATCTTCATCAACGCGTTCATTGTCAATCTTCTCCTCTCTCTTTCTCTTCAAATAAATCTTGTTTTGTGATTCTAAAATATCAAAAAACAAATTAAATTTGCAATTATTATAAAATATCGTTTTATATTAAAAAGTCTAGTTCAAGTACTTCGTTAATTTACAAAAAAAAACAAACAAATTACAAAGAACGCCTCCCGATTATAGAACGCGCCGAGAATTTCTATAATTAGTACACTATTTCAAATAATTTTGAAAGCTTCTATGTGCAAGAGCAGTGCTCCAAAAATAAGATATTACTCACTATATATATCGCATGTAACTTTCTCTTGTGAATTGTCACAATCGTTAAACAAAAATCTCAAAAAATAATTCGCGTAAAAAAATTGTGCTTGAAGAAATCTCTCCTTCATCTTTATTTTATGAACGTCGCTGACTGATCAGTATTCCGATCGATCAAGGCATAATTTAGATAGATTTATCTACGCGCGCATGAGAAGCGTTCCGTAAGCGGGGCTTTACGTGACTCACAAATCCCGCCCTCCCGTCAAAATTTCGAAAATTCACGATGCAACACACACCCTTCGCCAGCGCGATTTACGCGCGTCTACGCTCGCGTGCTCAAATCACTTACGTTTTCGAATCAGCAGGTCGCTGGCTCTCCTCTCACAGGGCACAGAGAGAGTCTTTTCACTGTCTCCACTGGCGTGTCCTTCACACGGCCTGCCTCTCAGGAGCCTCGCATCCGGCGGGAACGTTGCACCGGATTGTGTGCGTTGCGGCTCGCAAAGCGAGCGCGGAAGCGGATTGCGTTGCACGCAAAGTGACTCTCTCGCAGATATGCAAAAGGAAGCGAAGCGTTTTCGTTTTGCGCGGCGCGTACGGACGAGAAGAGGAGACTGCGAGGCCGTTGCGCGTTCAATGTCCCTCTCTCACTCTCTGTCTCTCTTCTCTTTCTCTCTCTCTTTCCGTCCGATGAGTATCCGCTCTCTCGTTTCAACGGGCGTCTCGAGTCTTCGTTGTCGTCCACCCCCTTCGTCGCGCGTCAGTCTCACCCTCGTCGAAGAGACGGACGCAAGCGCAAAAACCCCTCTTCGCCACGGGGGTTGCTATCTCGCTTCGTCCTCCTCTCCCTCGTCCCGCGACGTCGATCTCGTTGAGGGAGAAAGGGAGACACTCGCCAATTATCGGCGCGATGGTCGATCGTGATTTGGGACGACGACGACGACGAGAGTCGACGACTCATTGTCGCGCTTCTGTTCCTCGTTGTAAATGAACTCGATGTGATTTCAGATTTGCACTGCAAATTCAGCGTAACTTATATCAAGCTCTCGGAGTTGTATAGCCAGACGGTTGCCTAGTCTAGTCTCTACTGTAGATATTTTTGCTGAAACATTCTGATGAGATTTATATCAGTTAATTACAAATACTTCGTGCACATATTTTCATTGCGCAAAAACAAACAGATATAATGAACAGACATAATCACATGTCACTAAAGTATTTTAAATGCGTAATAGTTTTTGGCAAAATACAGAATTGCAACAAACTGTTGCAATATTACAGTGTGCCGTGTAAAATAAATAATAAAACCAGTTCTTTTCTAGGACCTAAAACTATAGAAATACACGCGCAAGAAATACTGAAACAATTTATTTATTATAATTTAAAACTGTACAATATAGTTGTTATAGTAAAGGTAACATTTTTACGACTAAATTTCTCAACTTATGGTGTAAAATTTATTTTGTTGACGGTTCTAATATCAATTCAGTATTGGTTGGATGCGTTTTATTCGTCTATTTGCGTCTGTTGCCACCGCCGGCCAAGATGGTCAGAACTCGCACAAAGATGTTAAGCGTGTCCAGATAAATCGAGATTGCGCTGCAAGAATAAAAATATCATTAAACAATTTGTTTATAAAGAAACATATTAAAATAAAAAAAAGAAACTTATTAAAATAAATGATTAATTATACTCACTGGTTAATTGGATCGTAAGGTCTGCCGTGAGCGTTGTACGCTGGATGCGTCTCCGCTACCTTGATGATTCTCTGCGTGTCGTAAAGAAGAAATCCGGAGAACAGCAGAAGGCCGCCGTAGAGCGCCATGGAATGCAATCCCGATCCTAGGACAGTAGTAGGTGGAAGGAACATGGAACCTACCGAGCTAGCGAATACAACACCGAGACCGATTGCGAGCGGGCCGCCCAACGCCAGGAACTTCTCGCTAGGGGCGCAAACAGCGACAGTCGACAAACCACCGACGATACCAGCGGTATACCAGGCCGCTCGAATGAGCAACGGTCCACCGAAGAAAGACAGCGGCGCTAAAACGGCGCCCATTACGCCAGTGTGCACCAGCCAGGCTATTTGCTTGGCACCAAATCCTTCTTGGTAAGGAAGTCCTTGCACGACCATACCACTACCGATCATTGCAGCCAGTGTGACACCTAGAGCAATCCATCCTTGACGCATCACCATGTTCATGATCGCAGGAGAACGCAGACACAAAGCTGCGGATGCGGCACTGGCCGCAACAGATGCGCCAAAGTACACATAGGTAGACTTTATTCTGTCCCGAACATATTGGGGCCATAAGCTATATGAAAAAAATTATTTTTAAGTTTAGTTTAGTTGCTCTATAAGAGAGTGTTATAACTAATTAAATACGATCAGTATATATAATCAACTCTTAAAATTTAGATGATTTATTAGGACATCTTTTAATTTCAAGAGATTATTGCAAAAACTATCTCGAGAAAAAGGTGTAAAAAATTTATAATAGAAACCACATATCTTGCATAATTTATATATATACTTTATACATACCTTGCGTGATCTATGGCACCTGTACTTGAAGACAAACCTAGTCCATAATAACAAAGAGCACCTAGTCCCATTACTGCTCCTCCAGCTACTGCTCCTTTTCCAATATTAAATGCTGCAAACGAAACATAATTATTTGTATGTGTGTAATAATGTTTTAATCTGTGTTTTTACTCCAAAACCAATTGTATGATGAAGAAACGTACATTCCACAGATATGTATAGATTGTTTATATAACATGTAATTAAGTAAATAAGATTCTTGTCTGACTACACATCTGTTGTTGCAACTTTATTTAAATTAATCTTTTGTGAAGTTTTAGGTACATATAAATAAATAACTTACCGGTTTCACCGGCCGGTGCCATCGCTTGTTCGGTCACGGTGGTTCTTCTTCTAGCGGTTCTCGTGAAGGAGCTGCGTCCATCGCTAACGAACAATCTCGAAATCTGACCCTTGGAAAACTGCGACGTCGTTCTCGGCACGATCGGTGACTTGAGCAACGCCAAGCCTGGTGATGCAACACCAGCTCGGCAGATTCTCGCCGCACACAACATCTTCAGTATTTAGTTCTCTCGCGTTCTAAAGTGACAGTTCTGCGAACGAAGAAATAGACGAATATTCAGTCTCGTTACATCGTGTATTGCGGTCATGGGATATTGGAATTTACGTGGAAAAGTTTCACGATGAAATTTTGGAGGTTCAAAAAGCAAAAGGATCTCTAGTGGATCTCGCACGATTAGATGTCACAAAAATTTTCGTGATTTACTCACATGACGCAATATGTAGTGTGATGCGACTGTTTCTCCGCACACAACGATCACAACAGATCGAGACGTTTCGAACGGCGCATGTGAAATATCAGGTTGCAACTCTCGCCGCTAATATATAAATTACAGTGGCGCTACGGTCTTAACAAAGTTGATCATGTGACACAGAAAGAGAGAGGCTACATAAATTTAAATCACCACAAAAAATCGTACGTTCACAAGTTTTTTGGAATGTATATTTTTCAAACTGTTCGGAGAAATCCAGCGTGCACAATTTATTTAAATACATTGCTGAGTCTTAACTAGGAATATCGATATAAATACTCAATACGAATATTTAATTAGTAGCGTCAACGTAAACAGAATTGTAAACTATTTATAAATATAACTATAAAATGTTTGTAAACGGAAGTGTAAATACTGAGTATATCTGCTTTCATGTAAATATACAAGTTAGGTAATACAATAAAATTACATATATAATTTTATAATTTATAAAATTATATATGTATGTACATTTGCGCATTTAAAATATTCAAGTAAAATTAATTTTGTCTTTAAAACTTTAAAACAATTAAACATCTACCTCGGTACGCGATATACTCTTATAAAATATCTCTTTGAAATATAACAATCTTATATATATCTAATCTTATCTATAGGAATCTCATTTGTATAAAAATATATGTAGTATAGATGAATTATAAGACTACTTTTATAAAACTATTTTTATAATTCATCTCTATCTGCAAAGGTAAAATCTTCTTCAGAGTTTCTGTCAGAAGTAGCATTATCAGTCTTGTCTTCGTCATCAGAATAATTTTTACATAAACCTGAGATATCTCTGCATAGCTCCTCTTTCTTATTGTCCGCATCACTCATGTATATTGCCACTATATCATCCTCAAACTCTTCCACAATAGCGTTGCACTGAAAACCATAATACAAATTAACAAAGTGAAAACATACTCTGTGTCAAACTAAACTTAAAAAAAAGCAGCACTCACATAATGCTCCAGACTCTTGTTGAGATCGCCATCCTGAACTATGTCCACTTCGCTCATCATGGAATTCATACCACCCGATGGAGAAAAGAGGTTCATAAGTATTAATTGATTGTTGGATTTCTTTCTTGCTCTCACGTAATTTTCTCCGAATGGTTTACAAAGATTTTCTAATATATCAGAAAGATGAATCTCTGATCGACTTAAGGGAGCCTTAAAAAATGTTTTTAATTTTACAATAAGTCTAGATATAAATTTTGTGCATGTTTATTAATGTTATTAAATTCTAAATCTAGAGAGAAGCTTATAACTAAACAAGTCATAGTCTTCTTTTTATATTTCTTCTTACCATTTTGCGCATAGCATTTCCAGTTGCATCCAGTCTAAAACTACCCACTTCAACTATTTTGTTTGGATCAGCCTTGAGAACTTCAGCTTCGAATTCTTTCATAAGTTTTCTACAAACTACAACATACAAACAATTAAAACTGACTTATGATAATCAAGTATTCTTTCATTGATAACTTTGCTCAGATATTAAGACAGAATTACATATACCACTGATTATTACCTAAACACTTCACATGCTTTAGATCTATGTCCTCAGACTTTCCAAGAACGTTCACTAAAAAGAAACCGGCAAATAACAAAACTTTTATCATCTGCAAAAGAAATATGGTTTTTTGATTATAACATGTAGATAATATTTTTCTCGACAGATGTATTTAATATATTCTAAATTTTTTTTAATATATTCTAAATTTTTTGTTCTCATACGATGTATAATTCAAAGTCAGATTGTATCCTTTACCTTTTTTCCAATTGTGTACAAAATTATAATAAACTTATATCTTTTGCGAGAAAATCTTTCTACACCTTAAAAGAGATGCAACGTGTAATGTAACACGACCAACGTGCATCTTTCAATGTCAATAGGTAAAAACAGTAAAATTCGTATAAACCAATAACAATTCGTAACGTGTCTTTGACGTTCTTGATGATAATGTCAGTGATGCCAACTGTGACTACGATTCACATTTTCTGTATATCGAGAATCGAGATATCGAATCGAAGTTACTGATCTTTCACATAGGAACTTTTCGCGTTGCAGCGTGGTTGATATACCCAACCTGTGCATTGCGGCGTTGTTTCTTCTTCGTTCTGCCGCCATCATTGTGCAAGAGCGACTGGTGATAGAAGAGGTTGGTTTGATAGTTGAGTGCTTTTATCTCAGTGTGGAAATCACGTTACGTCGCGAGCCGCACAAATGAAGATGGTAGACAAGATAGAAATGAGTTTGGACGACATTATAAAACAAACGAAAGGATCGCGGGTGCGCGGCGGCGGTGGCGGTAGACGAGGCCGTGGTGCCGGCGGTTCGCCCCGTCGTGGAGCACGCAGATCACAGAGAACTGGAACTGGTGTTATGCGGGGACGCAATCGTGGTGGTATTGCACGTAGCACACTACCATATACGAGGGTAAGCAAATTTCAACTCATCCCATCGTCTACTGATTATCTTGCTGCTCAGGAATTGGTTTTTCTTGTATGTATGTGTGCAACTATGTACTAGAAAACGTACATACAAAAACACAGTACGTGCGTGTACGTAAGTGTGTGTATGTTGTGCTTGCATGTGAGTTTTTTGTGTGCGCATGTGCGTATGTGTGTGTGTGTACGCCTGTTGTCCTATTTTGTGAAAGAGTGTTTCGAATTCTTAAATAGTCATTCATTGATTCATTCGTAAAAAATTTGGTTTTAGATAATTTAATTGCTGAAGTTGAATCATGTGCCTTTCTTGAACATAGTTTTTAAGTTTTTCTTCTTGTTCTTTATTTAAGTACATTTAATCACGTGCTTACTTAATTGTTGAATATGTTTGAAAAAGATAGTTTTGTAAAAAAATGTCAGTTACTATTTATATAGATATTTTAAGTATTTTATTATTGGACTGTTGTAAATTTATTAAATAAATTTGATTAAAAAAAAGCATAAGAAAAAATTTATTTAAGGTAATTTCTAAAAAATATATTTATTATAAATAAGTACTTTATTTAGCAGACTAATTAAAAAGAAAAAAATATATTTTATGATGCAGGGTGATATAAATAGTGCCTGGAAACATGATATGTTTGATGGTGTAAAAAAAGTTGGTCGTGGGGCACTAGGCAATGCAGGAACCACAAAACTTTTGGTATCAAATCTTGATTTTGGTGTATCAGATTCAGATATACAGGTACCAATCTGTTTTTGTACATAAATATAACTTATTTTCATACTTTTGATAATATTCAGATATTTTTATGTATATTTATTTGCAATTCTTTTTTTGCATTTATATATACATATAAAACCTTTGTGCAAAGAGAACATTGTTAACATCTAACTTCTTTTTTAGGAATTATTTAGCGAATTTGGACCTTTAAAATCTGCAGCAGTACATTATGATAGATCAGGTCGATCTTTAGGTTCTGCAGATGTTATATTTGAAAGACGGGCAGATGCTATCAAAGCAATGAAACAATATCACGGAGTACCACTAGATGGTATGTAAACTTTGCAAGAATCGTTTGTTGTAGCAAACTCACATTACAGGAAAGAAGAATTCACAGTACTTTTTTATAAAAAGTAAATTTATATGGAAATTGCACAAGACACATCATTTTTTCTTTGGTTATTTTAATATTTGATATGTGTGGCAGGTCGTGAAATGAACATACAAGTTGCCACTTCTGAACTACCAGTCACTACTGTTCGTGGTGGTCTGAGACTTAGTGGTACCAATTATACACAAAGACCGCAGACTCGCTTTAGAGGAAATCGCAGTACAGGACCTATTAGAGGTAATTTTTTACGTGTCAACAATTACTTATGTAAATAAATGTATGATCAAGTTTTACTTGCAAGAGATGTCTCTGCAACAGTTGGGTTCTTTTCTTATAAAAATGAAAATGTAGTTATTAACTAATTTCGCCGCTGATTAACGCTTATTTTATCTTAGCTGAATTAAGTGTAACTTATGTTTTTATTATATTATCAATATTCAGTAAAATTAGTCAATAAATGTCTATCAAAATTTAACTTCAGAAGTTGAGATAAAAGCTGATCTGTCAGTAAATATAAAATAGTTGCTCGTCAGTTAGATCTATAAACTTGTCGAATTTAAGGTCGTGGTACTGGACGACGCGGAGGTAGAGGGGGTCCACGGCAACCAACAAAAACACCCACAGCTGAAGAACTAGACGCAGAATTGGAGGCTTACGTGAAGGAAGTCAAGTAACAACATTAAAAACGTCCTGTTTTGCTCTTTGTTCGAATTTTTTGTTCAATCTGGTTTTACCGCAATTTATACATACATCGTTGTCCTTAGTTTCATGAGACATACTGAAATATAACCCTAACATTTATAAGATTTTGAGAGTAAGCAATGTCATAAGAGAGAATTCTTAATCTTAGTTTTTATTTTTGACTATTTCGAAAAGTGGCATACGGAAACAGATTTTTCCGATCTACATCGGTATAAACATTCATCAGTCTTTTTATGATACACAATAACATAGTGTTGGCGAAGAATTGTAAAGACTGTATGAATTTGTGTATGTATACTTTCGTGAGAATGAATTATCTCATATGATAAATATAATGGAATTTATCTCGAAAAGTTGTTGTTTATCAAAGTACGGAATGTGCTTTTAGCCCTCACAATCTGATTATTATCTAAGCGTTACATTGAGCAACAAAAACAATGTGTACCTATATCTAATTTATGGTTTATCATTAAGACTCTGTTTCTAGAGTATAAGCGCGGAAAAATTACGTAGTAATTTTGTAACTTCAATTGAATCTTTTTTCAATCAAAAAGCGTTAAATCACATCACAAAATTTTTATGTTGGATTCAGGCTGTGACTGTTTACTAGTCAAATATTGATATCTTAATGCAGTACTCTCTAGATATGTTAAACGAAAAATGTATACACGTATTTTGAAATATGCAGCGTACACTCATAACAATTAAGTAGAAAAGACTGAAGAAAAACTGACAACAGACTATCAGTACAATGAAAAAAAATAATAAAAACAAATTATTCTTAAAAAAAACAAATCTTATTACTCACCTAAGAAACTTCTTAACGCGTAAATTCTAGTTTTTTTCTTTTCCCTATCTTTCTCTCTTGTTTCATCACTTAAAAGAAACAAATTTGATCCAAATATATACACATCCTGAGACCTATATATTTCTTGAATTCGTAATAAATAAAACATCGACAAAAGTCTGTGTAGAAGACACGTTTTCTTTATTGTACTTATGTAATTCACATTATGTAATATATTTTGTACATATGTAAAAATATCTATAATAGAGATAGCATAGAGCAGACTGTTTCTACTAGTCTGTGATTGTAGAGATCACTACATAATTGTACTCCCTTTTTATACACAATATGCAGATCGGTTTGTTTTTACACATTAGAAATAATTAACTTCTCTAAATATCTAATAATAATGTCAATCACACGTAAATTTCAATAATAAAATTTTACTATGCAATAGTTGTATACAATGAGGCAACATTACCACACCAGTGTTTTTAAATTACAAAATACAGATAAATAACCTTATAATCTTTTCAGTGTTCTCTTTTTATCTTTTAACATCTTTTTCTTTTCTGCCGTTAGTTTTTTGTCGCCTGCGTGCTTTTTTGGAAGAGGTCCTCCTGCTTCTGCACAGCTTTCTAAACCAGCCTTGCTCCCTTTTCCAGCTCCCTGAAGAAATGAGATCAATTTTTCATAAAGAAACGTCAGAGCACACTTGAAAAACAAAATCTGATCTTATCAAAATGTAACTATTACTTGCGCATGTATTTCTGTCATCATCTTTGCTCGCTCTGCATATTCATCATGACTTTCCAAAAGTAACTTGCCAGCTTCTTCGTTCAGAGCAGATTCAGGATTTGGCATTATTAGTAGACATTTTATGGTCTGAAAATGCATACAACGTACATGAACAATAAGAAGATGAGTGTTTTCAATATATTTTCCTTGTTACAATCATTTACCAATAATATATGTTGTATTCCGAGATCTGGTTTCCAATCTTTCTTTAATGTATTAACACAAATTTCGCCATTTTTTGCTACATTAGGATGAAAGATTTTTGTGAGGAAGTATGCTTTTGGTGGTCCTTGAGGAAAATCCTTTCCAAGAGCCAATTTTATTCTAAAGAAGCCACCATTATAGGGGGTTCCCGCTATTGAAAAAGAAATATTTATTAGTCAATAGAAATATATTAATTTTCATTATTTTTTCTCTTAGAGATTGTTTTACAATGCATATTTTTTGATTTGACAAAAGTTTAGCATTAGAAGAATATGCACATATGATTTAACACATGCTAAATGTTGGACCAATTCTAAAAAACAACTAAAAACTTTTAAATATATTATGTGAATATTTTATGTTTGAATATTTGAAAATACTCTTGCATAATTCTAGCATTGTTTGTCAACATGTGACCTGTCACTGATAAAACATATATAAACAAAAACTGTGTATATATATACAGTTAACCTAAGTGTGTGTTTCATAAGTAACATACATGTTTTTCACAGTTATTACAAATGAATTAATGTGTTTTTTTTTGCCACTTCAATTTACAAACATTATGAGAAAAGAATTAAGCTGGAGTTAGAGTCAGAGTTGAGGCTAGGTCGGTATTGCTTTAGACCAAAAGGTTAGACTGGTTTAAGAGAGAAGGTCCTCAAGGGGCCTCGAGTTTAGATATAGATGTCAGGGTCAATATGAAACCACTTCATCTTAAGACAACAATCGACCAGACGGTAGCAAAAGGAAGCAAAGCTTTTCTTACACGGGCCTTCGATGACAGCTTGGATGTCCGTCACGTCCGCCTCGTTGAGAATGACGCGGATACCCTCGGGTGGCTGACTGACCAGTTCTGCCATTTCCTTGGCAACCCGGCGGATAATCTGCGGCGACAGGTTTTCCACATTCTGGAAGAGCAAAGAGAAATCTCGTTTACGCGCGTTATGTTTGGCGAAAACGCGTCGCGGAGGCGCGAAAACACAAACAACAAGGGAAGACATCGCGACGTCCCGTCGTCGCGACGACGATGCCGCGTTTTCGTCTCGCAATGTCGACCGAGCGGATACTCACGGAGCTCACGGCGGCGGCCATGATCGCTGAGGACTCCGACGTCTCACCAGGTCTCGCAGGTTCCGCGTTTTCTCTCAATCTTTCAAACGCACGCTTGTGGTTTTGTGAGAAAACCGCTTAACGTCACAACAGCAGCACGACATTATCCGCAATAACCAACATTTTGAACTAGCAGCCAATCGCGTGCCGGGACCTCGACCATACTCTCGAAACCAGAAGTCGATTCTTCCTTCTCCTCCTCCGCCGCGACTTTGTCCACCTACCAATCCCGTCGTCTCGTGCCCACCCCCGTTCGGCGACCAGTCTTCACCCCCGCGATTTGCGCTTGTTTTTTTCATTTGCGAGGTGTTGCGAGGGCTATTCGGCGTTGCCGATTTCAAACCCAATGAATCCAACTGCTTTTCAGCGGAAGTGACTTTGGGATGACAGTACGTGCGTGAGCTGAACAAAAAAGGACTTGCCCGCTAGGACTCGTTTGACACAGGAGAAGCAGAATCCGTTTTTCTCTCGCCGCCGCGTTTTCTTCGATAGACCGCCGTGCGCGTCGGCGGTGTCACTCGCTGCATTTCGCACAATCTTTCATCGCGCGTCTTCCTCGACGAGACCGATTTCCACATCGCTGTTGCTACAAATTGTTGCACGATGACGGACGATGGGACGATTGACAAGGTACATTTTTTGTTAAATCGCAGCTCTTTGATTATGATTGAAAATGGGTGGGAGAGCATGAGAGAGGGAGAGGGAAAGAGAGATGACTGGGTCAACAAATATTAAATACACTTTAATGAATGACTTGGGTGACACATAAAAAAGTAATTGATATTTTCAACACAAATGTATTTTAATTTATTAGAGTTTTAATTTTGATTTAATGCTGTTAATATTGTTAATTACAAACTAATACATGTTTCTCAGGAAAAGCATATGAAACAACTGAAGCGCAAGATGGAAAGTTGGCGAGAAATAATATTGCCCTTATATTCCATTTTGCTGTGGGAACGCAGTTGGTATCCTGGATTAATTTTTGGTTTTGTAACCATGGTATTTTGGTAAGATAACATCTTATACGTGAGAACTGTTTTTAGAAAATAGTAAACCAAGTGTCTCACTAGATTTGTCTCTTGTAAATTTTAATTATATAATTTATAGTGACAATTTAAGAACAATAAAAGAAGCATATGATATAAAAGGAAGGGAAGAATGACACTCTTTATCTTAAACAGGCATTAAATGGAACTCTACTGCGACTAATGATTATAAAGACATATCTGTGACAGATACAATTTTATTACATTTATAATTGTATAATGTGATTGTCTTCTTTCAGTACAATATGGATTTTAGAACCACCATTGCTGACAATGATATCCATGTGTTTACTGATTTTTGCTCTTGTTGATTATCTTGTACCAACTTTGACTTCATTCCTGTGTAACGCACAAAGTTGGACCGGACAAAAGGAGAAGAAACTGATTGAGATCTGTCAAAGTCTCTCAGATGCTATACTAGAAATACAAAGAGTATGGGCATCTCTCTCAAGAATTCGACACAATCGTCCTAATCTTGTAAGTGTGTTTCTTCTTTTTATCCTCTTTTTAATGTAAAAATTTATTCACAAGTTGCACATTACGAAGAACAATAGATAACTCCTGAAAATAAAATACACAATAACTTTGCTATTGTCAGTAGAAAGACATATAAAATTTGTGTATAATTAAATTAAATTTAAGTCTTACACAGATTGTTTTCTGTATTTATAAAATATAAAGTTATTTCTTTGTGCTGTTGTAGTATTACAGTGCAGTGATCGTCTGCCTCCTTCTCTTTGCATGGATCGGCAACTCAATCAACAATTTGCTTCTGTTTTACATCTTAGGTAACAATCTTAGAGAACGAATTGATTTGTCTATTATCATTAGCATCTTTGAACTAAGTGAAAAACCAACTAAAATAATTATCTTTTCAGTAAATTCATTCCTCCTCACGCCAGGATTCAGACATACTGGATTCGCACGCTGGCTTGTGCAATACGTATACGATCATGTAACTCGTCGCACTTTATCTTAAACGCGACTCATTTTGTATGTATGTCATGCATCTCACCGAATTTCCTCTCTCATCACATATACATTTATTTATAACATCTTAGATATACATATATACGTTGCGTGCGAACACTAATAGTCGACCAATTGTGATTTGGTAATCTCATTTTGGTGATTTTAGTGCTCACATGTGATCTAGCATGAAGAAAGAGCATTATGCCGCAGGCTTTATTCATAACACATTACAGAAAAATAAAAACTATATAACAAGTTCGCGTATGATCAATTTTATTAAACAAAAATAATAATAACTAAATATTTTGCTCTCCTTTCCACCCTTTAATCAGATTCTCCGTAATTAGAAAATCGATTTCGCACAATATTTTAACATGACAAACAATTATAAATGGTATGTAATAAAGAATTGCCTTTAATTAATGGTTACGCTGTGTAGGTGCAAAGTTCACAGGTAATTTTATCCAGGTGAGTGTTGTGCTAGTTTTTTTCTGTATTTGAATTAGTGGTTTTTATTTGTAATACGCATTTCATACCGATTGATGCCGATCAATGCCGATTTTAGTACGCATGTCCGAGAAAAAGCGGTCCGATCGATCAATATACGAGTGTGTATAGGGATAGAAAATATGGACACTAGAAACTAGATAACAAAACATTTGGAACAATACGAGCAGTTTGTTCACACATTATGCAATATTTTATTTTGTAATAATAATAGTAAAAGAAAAACATCCTCAATATCGTCAAACACTGTTTCATCAAAAATCAGTGTTCGAGATTGAGGTTAGAACTCCATATCTGGTCTTATGTTTTTTACAAAGAAAAAAATTGCATAAATCTTCCAAAGTCCACACAACAACTTTGATCAGTTGATTATGATGATAACGGGCGTTTGTCGCTGCTTACCATCGAAAGTTGACATTGAATACAAAAGGTGTTACATTTGTTGCACGATTTAGTTTTTTTTATGTTCATGTTATTTACTTATTTCTAAATTCAGGTAACACACGATTCTCTTGAGAAAGACAAATTATGGATATTATTGTAAAGTTGAACGATCAAACAGTTGGGAGGGATAAATTAATAAGGTATATATGTTGCTTTTTAAGTATAATTGTCTATTTGTTTACATGCATATATATGTGTGTATATATATATTTCTCAAGTTTCCAACTTTGTTTTTTTAAGTATATCAACAGGTTAATTAAAGAAATCTTATAATTCATATATTATATGATTAGTAGGTATGTTTATACTTTATATTTTTTCTTAAAACATAAAATTTTTACAGATTATTGCAATATGGAAGTCGTTTTTACTGGTATCATGCACAAAATGTGCACAGCACAAGATACTCTGCGGAAATTCTGAGGAGTTTGGAATTTACCTTCAGTTCATTTCGAAAATGTGTGTTTACTTTAGTTCTTACAAAAGTATTTTTTTCTTTTTCAATTAGTAAATTGTGTGTATGTGTGTGCATGTATGTATATATATTTATTTCCAGTACTTCGCTTTGGAAGATGTTTGGACAGTTTGTATTCCGCTCTAAAACTGATGAAATATCCCAACCCCCCAATAAGGGCAATATTAATTATGACCAAAGTAGCAAATGCCCTTTATTTGTTAGTTGACCATCTCATTTGGATGAGCAGAGTGGGAGTCTTGAGGATTAATTTAGAGAAATGGAATAGGATAGGCAACAAATATTGGTTGATAACCATCATTTTGAATTTAACAAGGGACATTTATGAGATTGTCAAGATTCTGAAATACGATAAGAATGCGCATAAACATTGGATGTTCTATCTGAGATATCACAGAGAAATAGTAATAGACACTGTTAAAAATGGATGTGATTTATTCATTCCCTTGACGGCGTTAGGTATTACAAGATGTTCTCCAGGTACAGTGGGTTTATTGGGGATGATTACCTCGTTAATTGGATTATATGTAATTATTAATCCACTTTATAAATTGTCTCCATCATAGAATAGAATTTGTTATTCCATAATTGTGTATAAATATATAATAAAATGTGTATACATGTGTGTATACACATACATATATATATATAAATATATAAATTTATATAAGAATAAATTTATATAAAAAATACAGAAAAAAATAAAAAATTGTACATTGCCATGTTTGTATAAAAAGTTTGGTCACAACAAGATCATTTAAAGTAAATAAAGATATCAAAAGAGAATAAGTTTTTATAGTATCACTCGATGTTTATGATTACGTAACTTATCTTCAAAAGATATTGTAAGAAAAAACAAGTTTTTCATGATATTATTACTGTCATTACTTCACGAAGTGTCTGTAAGTATAGAACCTGTTTCATCCTCAACTAACAATGCATACTTATTTGTATAATACATCAATGTAATGCCCCATTTTGCACATATTAGAGACCATACTGCTGATATGGTTGTACTTTCAGAAATCGGCTGAATTGCTATAATAAGAAATAAATTGCATTAGGGCCAATCATTAATTTCATTGGTTCATCATAGATTAGAATAAATATCTAGAGGAAAGAAGTTTACTTCAATGACCAATATATGTTGTCAAACTCAAAAGCTGTTAGAAGATATTCTCATTTCTTTATATGTAAACTAATATATATGCTTACGTATGTTATAATAAAATGTGAAAAATGTATATCCTATCAGTGCCGCAATGCCACACAAAGCACTTATAAAGCCTACAATATGCAATTTATCCAATGTTCTCTTAGTATGCCATCTCTCCAAGGTTTCCTTGCCTCGTACCCAATGTAAGTGAAAACAGACTCCAGCTAGAGCTCCTACACAAACATTAATATCATCTAATGATAAATAACAAGGGTAGATCAAGCATTTACATAATTTTTTTGTAGAGCAAATAATAATTACAATAATTGGAAATTTTTTCGACAAGATAGGATAAAGTTAATCGGTAAAAAAATGTTTATTTAACAAGAAAGTTTAATGTCAGGAAAAATGTGTAAAACTGGAATGTGTTTTGATTTTTTGAAATTAGGTGTTTTTACTAAATTTCAATATCGTCACAAACATGCTAACCTGACACTGCCGATATAAATCCAACATCATCGTTTCTATAAAAAATAAACAGGGTGAAAAACGCGGATATACTAATAACAATACCGAGGGCACTAAATATCAGACGTATTATCACATCGCGTAACATTGTTTTCTAATTGTTATCTTCGCTTGCGCACACTCTCAAGTATTATTTGGTTTGGTTTTTTATGCGATGTGCACAATTATATATCGTATCAGAAACCTGAAGGTCCTGAAGACCGATATTTTCGTTTCGGTTCGCGATTTATAGAAGGATCTCTCGTATACGTGTTCTGTATCGATTATTTTGCATTTAATCAATTTAGTGATGATTATATCAGATTTATATAGTTCACGTGACATATATTATGGCTTGGCAATATTGTCAATATTCGGAACGCAATTCATAATACACGTGACGTAAACCGTAGATTTGCAGCACTGGCAGTGTGAACATCGATATGCGGTCTGCATGATTTTGAACTCCCTAACTATGTATTTGCGAGGGATTTTTGTTGCAACGTTCGGCGTCGCCGAAAACATGCAGCCATGGCTGAAATCTTCAAAAACGGTACGTTACGGAGAAGAGACTGTTTAGTTTCTTTCTTGGTAAGTTTTTGCATATTTTTGTGATTGCGATTATCTTATTTTCGGAAAAAACTGGAGTTATGCTCTCTCCAAACGTGCTGCAGCAGATTTATTTGAATTTTACTTACATCTTGTTACACTGTTACCTTTCTCTGTGCGTACATGTGTATGTTTTCTTCTAGGTAGTAGGCCCAGTTGAGTCATGTAAGAAAATCTCAGAAGGCCTCTATCAAAATGCGAGGGAAAGAGGATGGGATATAACTGTGCATCAGTGCGAGTTCATTGCAGATGTTGTGAGAGCGAGAATAGACATATCTGTAGACTTCATCATTTTTGCTTTTGATTTGAGAGCTGCGTATACCTTGTCAGAAGTGAGATTTGTTTTCTTTTACTGCAATAACTTGTAACAATCCTTTGTTAAGTGGTTTTTGATCTAGTAATTTGTTTTTAGTTATTTATCAGTCATCTTTTTTGTAACAAACTGTTGTTTATTGTGACATTTAAGGTGGAAATTAATATAGCCAAAGTAGATGAATATTACATACTGTCCGGAGCAACCTGCCTGGTAAACTGCGTCGGAGTGTCTAATATTATGGGACTGATTCACAAATCAAAGAGTCTTTGTCACAAGTATAAAATTCGTTTTCTTTCTGCCAATGTTTCTGTGAGTCAAAGTTACATGGTTATCTTTAGAAAATATACATTACAGAGAGACATAGTGTATATATCTTGAAATGTTTATCTTGCAGAACCCAAAGTCTTATGTCAACTTGGCAGAAAGAATTTTTTGTATTGCAGAGGCAGTATTGGGATTAAATAATGGTATACCAGTCATTGGGACTGTAGCAACAATCGAGACAATATAATTAAAGTGATTTGACCACTTTGTACAACAATATTATAAAAAAATTGATTTAATCAGGTACGTACTTTTTTAATTGTTTTAATTGTTTTCAAATTAAAAAGCGAAGAACAATGTAGAATAGTGGAAACTTGAATGTTAAGCAATATATTGAATAAATATTGTCTGTTGTAATAATATTTATTTTAGTTTAATAAGGTCAATATCGAGCACAAATTTAGGTGTAAGAAGCTTATTTACTTAATATTCATTAAAAAATACAGTGCGAAACGTT
>QVOA01021550.1:0-88958 GCA_014825685.1 Pseudomyrmex cubaensis
TATAAATCCTTACGTGATTTGTGTAACTATCAGTCGAGATTATCGCGGGTCTTATATTATCTACATTTTCCCATTCGGTCTTTGACTGCGCCTCTGACTGAGTTCGTTTTGTTTTCCGTCATTAAAACGGACCTGTCATCGGCCAATTCCATTTCTCTCGTCATTCCCTTTCGACGACGTTCTGTCGTTCAGGTGCATCGCATGCGATGACTACATCACAAAGCGGATACATTTGAACTCGCACTCGGCCCATTGCGCGCGGTCGCAAGAAACAGGAAACTATTTCACGCAACGACGCTTGCGGTTAAAGAGGTCCATTTATTCGAAATAGTTCCCGGAAAAATTGAGAAATTACGATTATTAATATGTGGTTTTAATACGTGAAAATTCTCACTCCCTTCTATCTTCCCCTAAAAAAGAACTTAATTACACACCCGTCAATTATTGACAGTATTCTCAGAAAACGGAAGCGCGCGGTTTTGGTTTCTGTGTTCGCTCGCTCGGTGAATATTATGACTTTTAGCGAGGCGCTAAAAAGAGTCCAGGCCCAGAGCGGAGCTTTTTCGCGAGGAACGGTACCTGGAACCGCTGTTTAGTCTCTGTTATGCCACTGCCGAAGACCGCGCCTTCTCAAAGAGATATATACGTGTCGATCCAAAAGAGTTAATAATAAACTCGCTCCCGTGTACCAAACGCACCGGAAGAAACGATTACGCACGACCTTTCGCACACGTTTTCTTTCTCTCTTTCTCTCTCTCTCTCTTTCTCTCTATGCTGCGCAAACGTTAACATTATAAACCTTTATGTATCTATCTTTATGTAAACCGAACCACCGCGCGCTCTGTTCAGACAGATTACTCGTACGAAAAAGAAATTTTGCTGTACTACTCGATGTTACACGCACCGATTTCTCGATGTCCAATAACACAACACGCCGTTCGAGTTTTCGCCGCTTGGTTTAACCAGACAGCGGAGAAAGTCGTCGAGATTAGCGGACGGCCGGATTTGGGAAGTGATTACTCACGATGGAATTTACTCGGCCGGAAAACAATGTTCTAAATTTATACACAACGCGCTATGCGATTTCCTCGTTTGACCACCCCGCCGAAACCGAGTCGTTGAACGCGCGCGCGATTCTCTTTCATTTCACACAGTGTCTAACATCGAGTCTCACCGAGTTGTTTGTCACATATTTTCCCGAAAGAAAGTGAAACATTTTATTTTTATATCGCTTTGCTGTGAATTTTGTAGAAAAATTGCAGCGTTTTTAGAACATTTAACAGAAAAAAAAATACATAAAGCAAACGGAGAATAACAAACGTGATGTTTTTTTTATCTTTTTGTCCTGTCGCGATGGTAGAAAAATAAGATTCGGAGGAAGCGCGCGCGTCGAAACGCGAATAACGGGAATAGTATTCTCGGGCAGAGCTGCGAGACAATTCATGGTTGTCGGTCGATGACAGAAATCTCCGAGACAGAGATCTTCGAGACGACAAACTTTTTCACCAAGAGTCTGCGCATTTTTTAACGATATCTTCAAACAACGATGGCTTTATCGTACGAGTAACTACTATATTGTATTAAATAACTTTTACATTTCTCGAACACTTCCAAGGAGACCTTCGATAGGTCAAAATAATGAAGGACAAAATAATGTTATCTAAGATTCGTTCCGAAGATTATCCAAGGCTCGTTCGAGAAGAGATGCTTTTCGTCACGTATAAACCGTGTGATTCACCAGCGCAACTATATTTTCAAATTTAAAAGTTCCAACTTCCATGTGATCTCGTATGATACTTTTGTAGGTTTTCGGTGAGCCTTGAACAAACAAGCGTTTCCGACGATGTCCCCATACGCGGAACGAAACTATCTTGCTGGAAAACTATATAAGACGAGAAAGCCAAGCAAGAGGAATCGTGAAAAGAGAGACATCGGACAGACGGTCTCTGAAGAGAAGAAACGGGAGAATAATAATTCCGTCAGCCGCGCTCGTTTCGTCGCTCCCTCGACGAGTTTTCACACACCTTTTTCGTACCTCGTAATTCGTGCTTCGTCTCGTGTCACCGACTCGAAGAGACGATCGTTCTTTCCGCGATAAATCAAAAATATCTCTGGTCCACGGAATTTTCAACTCGTCGCGAGTCTTTCTTACGCAATTCTTCTGGCGCGGCTCTATAAAAATATTTTTTTTTTTTATAAGAAAAAACGAACTTCTCCTACGCTACTCAATATTAGTTCGCGAGGTGAATTGTGGTCGCGATTGGATAACGTCGCGGATATTCTGCGGTCTGTGCGGTTTAACCATCATCGCAACGCGCATTCCGCGTGCGTGCGTGCATGCTCGCTTCGTCTCGTCGCAACGACGCTCGAGTTAACGCACGGCCGACTATTTATACAAGCGCGGCTAATTCGTTTTCTTCGCGTTCGTTTTCGACGCCTCGCGGGCGCGGGAGAAGGATTTAAGATGTTTCCGATCAGTGACAGCGAAACGAGCGCGCGAGGCTTGACAGCGCAGAGAGAAAAGCATATCCTATCGCTATCGCATCTACCGACACGTGCTAATTAGTCGAATATAATCCGTCGTGAGTAACGATCTGTTCTCGCACGAGGGATCGAACAAACGCGAGTCGAGATATGAATCTCGAGAGAGGGATGGCTTCTACGATTATAGAAAGCTTACGATCAATACACGTCGAACGTATCGATGGCAAAACTTTTCGCTCGCCGAACGTAACGTGAAATTAAATTACGCATTTAATGGCTCTCTCTCTCTCTTTCTCGAAGAGAAAGAACGATTGCACCTTCGTAATCGCGGGATTTATGCCGCGGCGCGCGCGGTAAATTCACAGACGCGATTCCATCGCGTGGAAAGGGTCGGGGAGAAAGGATCTATTTGCTTTTTTATTTTTTTTTTACGAGAGACACGCTATAAAGATTTATATTTAGAAGGTACGTGACGCGACAAAGGCGCTTGCTTTCAGCGTGTCCTAGATAAATCTTTAGGTATGTGTCGCGCGCGCGGTGCGACCACTTAGGATTCAACTGTAAAAATAAATCAATGAATCATTCGCGGAGAGTGCGAGAGTTACGGCGCGGGAGATGAACGAGCCCTCCCTCTCCCCCCTCGTACTATACGCGACGAGTTATCTCGCGGCGGCACGCGCGCGCGGTCCATTAACGACACCGTCGATTAAGTTAGCGCGCGAGCGCGCGAAAGCTCTCGCGTTCCTCTCCGGAGCGGTGGAAAGCACGCGCGCAAAACTCTCTTGATGTATCAAAGAAGAGAGGTCAAAGGGATAGTAAAGAGACGAACGGGAGATGTGCGAAAACAACGACGCGCGTCTCTTCATGCGCAAACAGCAAGTACATAAATCAACCGGGCCGATGGTCACGTGAGTGCGTGAATTCATTAATTCGACCGGATAATAATAGGACGTGAGGTCTATGCCGCGAGGTCGTTACGATTAGGCGAGTCATCGCGGCGTTCTATAAATAACGAGCAGAGACAGACATCGCCAGAGGGTGGAAAAGGGAGACGCGCGCCGAAGAACGCGGGGCAGAGGGAAGAAAGAGGAGGAGGAAGAAGAAGTACCGAGAGGGAAAGACAGCAAGCTGGTAATCTCGGCTGGTAACCTCGGCGACTAACCGTTCGTGGTTCGCGTCGGGTGTCTCTCCCGAGGGAAACGAAAAGGTGGTCGACGTTCGGGCGACACATGTCCCGAATGTGTTCAGGACGTGGTACGAGGGGACGAAAGAAAAATAGGAGTAGCCTGCAGAGATGACGATCCCGGAGCGTCGGAATTACCTGCGTGCGTGAAACCTACTGTTTTACACAATTGTTTCGATAAATAAAAGAGATCGTTTTGCGAAACATTACACATGTTAGAATCCATTTTTGTCCGCAAAAACTAGAGGTTTTTATATCTCTCTTTCGGAATCCTTCAGTTACTTAAACAAAACAAAAAAAAGGTTCAATTACCGGACCGAAAGAATTACATTTTCGGTCTGTTCGTTCGAACAAAAAAGATGAAGTACGGAGAGGACTCCTTCGCTGTCGTCTTCACGTCTCGGAACGGCGCGAAAACTGTGCGTTCGCGGCGCGCACGTGTGCGTTATACGAACGGAGCGCATGCATGCATGCAAACGACGACGACGACGACGACGATGCGATGCATGCGACGAAACGCACGCTCAAACAGCGAGAGAAGACGCGCGCAAGAAAAAGACGAACGATCACGGCGTCGACGAGAGAGAAAGAGAGCGCGAGGATGAAGGTGCCGGAGCGCAGCACTAGCAGTAGTAGTGGGGCCCACCGAGAGTTTTGCCGGTGATCACGGCACTCTCTCGACGCGGCACCTAAAGTCGTCGATGGTAGGGGAAGGCTAAAGCCAACGAGGGGTTGCGGAGGGAAACGAGCGTGGACGAGCGGTTATTTCAAGCGACGGGCTCTTCTGGCACTTCGCCCCCGAGCTTTCCTCGTGCTGCACATCCTCCTCTGCGTCGCGGAGAAGTAGTAGAACGCTGGCCGCCCGCGAGTAGTAGTGCGTCCCGTCGTCAGTGTCGTCGCCGCGACGCCGCCACCGCCGCCGTTGCCGCCGCCGCACTTGCGCCTCGCTCCGACTCCGAGAAGCCAGTAGTAGTAGTCTCAGAGCGCAACGAGCACCGTGAGTGTCCGGACGCGCGCGAGTTCCCGAACCGATCCGTCGCGTGACAGCGAACGGCGCCCGGCAAGTTTGTGCGTCGATCGGATTCATCGATCTGTCGAGTTCCATACACGATTGCAAACAATAGAAATCGACCGGCGATATCGAACGCGAACAACAGTGTCCTCCGCGAAATTGCAGTGACACTTGCAGTGACGAAACTCGAAAAAGTGACGATTACTTCTAGAGGGGTGAAAGTCCTCCCTTATTCGCCGGTGTTTGTGAATGAATGAATCTTCGGTGACAGAATCCGAGAGAAGAACGAGAAGAACATTCGCGCGGACACAGGATCTCGAAATCTCTCGTTCTGAGTGAGCGGAGCGACAAGAAGCGAGAAAAAGAAGACGAGAGAATGGAACGCTCGTGGAAACGAGAAGCGAAGGAGGATCTGTAACGCGACGCGACGCGCCGACGAGCGTCGGCCTGAAATAACAGCGGGAATGCGCGCACAGTGAATCAGCTCTCCCGCGTACGTCCGTTCCGCAACAAACCACGCGCTTTTCTTCACGCCACCCCTCTTTCTTCTCGTCCTCAACCCGATTCCGCGTTGCGTTGTCGTTGCGATCGGCGCCGGTATACTCGGCGGGATAGAAAGAGAGAGAAGTATCCCGAGGTCTTCCTGGGAGAACGGAATTGAGAAAAGCCAGAAGCGCCAGAGACACATTGCCAAAGGAGCAAGCGCGCGAAGGGAGCGAGGAGGGGAGTTTTCGAGACGCCGTCGAAGGAGTTTTCTCGGAAGGAAGATCGCGGACGTCGCAATACAGTGAGTACACAGCCTGCGCGTACTTATAGATAAAGACACAAGGCGGACGTGGGCGGATCGTCATCAGGATACTCGGTGAAGCTGAATTAAACGGATATCTCACGTCACGGCAAAAGTTGTCTAAAGATTCACGCGATACGTGCTCTAAAGTATATGTTAACTAAATTTATTTGAGCAAACCTCTGCTTGCGAACGATTCTGAGAAATCGTCGCAACGAAAACCCATTGCACTTGCATACAAAACCATCGATTTCGAGGAAAGCGATCGTTTTCAATCAAACTTGGAATAACATGAAAATAATATTGAATTTACGATCTTTATCCAGTCGAGCAACTTCGGTTTATTCCCGAACTATTTTCGTCTCAACGATTCGTCGAAATTGCCTGTTTAAAATTTGTCAAAAGAAAAATATAAAAAAATAAAAAAAATACATAAATAGATTTCCAAGTTTGTGACTGCGCATTTGCATCATTAAAGTTGCACAAATTGGTATCGCGAACAATAAATAAACACGATCGATATATAGTGCGAATTTATGGCCGCTCGCCGAAACGCTTGTAAGCTATATGTATCGCGCAGAAATGCGCGAAAATGCATCTGCGTCATCGGGAGGAAGCTCGGCTACAAGAGGCAATGACGCGCGCCACGTATCGATAGGTTACGAGGTTTTGCTCGCGAACACACACAGTCGGGCGCACATGCGGGGAAGACATCGTTCGGGAATGCAACTTTAATTGGTATTGCCTCGTTGGACGATTAAGCGGACTCGTGCCATTTATTTCCCGACGCGATCGATTGCGGATGCGCGCGGACCGTATCTCGCGATGGAAAATTTTCATCCTACGCAAACATTCCCTTCCGATTGCATTAAATATTGAATATATTAAAGATATTTATTATAGCAGTATGTATATATAGTATCTTGAAGACAGAAAATACGAACGGAGAATAACGATAACAAAATTATTCAGACACTGAGTAAGTAATTAAACAAATCTTGAGCCTCTCTTTTTTTCTCTCTCTTAAGGAGAATTTTGATTTAATGACAGTCCTTTCTTGTTTTTGTTTTATTCTCTACCTGAAAACGATATGTCTTCATGCCGACGTTAATGATGAAAGAACGCGCACACGCGCAACGATTAAGAAGCGCAAAGGCGATCGGTCAATCGATCAACTAATTAATTTAGATCGGAAAGAGATCCCGCCGCGATACAAGCTCGCGATACACACAACCTTACTTCAGGATTTTTCTCGTGGCACGTAATCTCTCTTTGGTTTCTCGCGCGCGCGGTTTAAATTACGGAGGTGACATTCGCGCCGTACGAGGATTAAAAATTAACTTCGCAACCACACTCGGTGCTACCTACGGCGAGTCGAGCGATTAATTCGATGAGCTCTCCACGCGTGCGAGACGCGGCGAAGTTCATCCTTACCGCGCGCGTCCCCTCCGCCGCCAGACCAGGCGGCTTATTTAGCAGGCGGGAGAAAGGAGAGGTAATTTATTCCGGCTTTACTTAATCTCTTTCCTCGCGCGTCTCGACCGTCCGAGAGAGCCGAGCTTCTTTAATCCAAATTCCAGATCGAGAAGAAGGAAACCGAGAAATAGAGAGAGAAAGAGAGAGAGAGAGCTCTAGAAAAGCGCGTCTGTCGTGAGATCTCCCCCGACGATGAATCAGATTATCGTTCGGAATAAATCGTTGGGCTCGCACCATCCCTCACCTTCCCCGTGATGATCACTTACCGCGCATTTTTGGCCGCCACACGTCAAACACTTCGTAGAATAGTGATGTTTCGTCGGGATGTGTTTAATCTCCCGTAAAAAGTTTGTCGACGATTGGCGTCGCGTTGCGAGTTACCGAACCTCTCGAATTTCGAAGCTTTCGATTTCCCTTTTTCCCTTCCCGCTTTTTGAACGAGGCATCGAGAAGTAATAGCGGAAAATTAACGCGCCGGGTTCCGGCGAATTTATGTGCCGACAGTCTCGGGCAGGCCGAATGGACTGAAAGTGCCACGAGAAATTGTCTCGGGCGAATCACAGTGACGGGCGAGTAACAGTGCTCGCTTCCGGTGTTTACACGAGCAAAACGCCTCGAGCGAGCAGGTCCGCACGAACGATAATATACACGACGCTAGAGATGAATTACATGCACATTTCTTCCTCACTGTCCGTCTCCGCATTGTGTTTGCGATCGCGTGCGCTTTTCTTAACGATATATGCTGCTGTTCTTCCCGTGAAATTATACACTTTCCAAGAGAACACAACAACCACTCCGAGAGTCCTCTTCTCATCGGACGCACAATTACTATGTGTGTGTGTGTGAAATTTAATTCCCGAAACAATTACATAGATTTTTTTCTCACGATTATTCTACGTCAAATGCGTGAGTTTGTTTTGTTGAACAAATAAATTTAAAATTTGTTTTATTGAAATATTTTCTTTTTCCACATGTAAAGAACGAGTTTTTTTTTTTTTTTTCAGTGAATCCCCTTTATTCGAGTCCATTTGAATATTTCTCCGAATGCATTAGTGGACTCTCGGCGTTGATTTGTGCGTTTATCCGCGCGAAAGTCGAAAGCGTGACTGGCGTCTTCTCGATGCAAACGTTCTCGAATAGCGCGAGACCCATACACAACGTGTGTGTGCATAGTGCGGCGCATTGTACGCCAGTTTTCTCGGCCCTTCGTCCTCTCTCAATCTTCTTTCTCTCTCTTTCTCTCTTCGCGTAGGAACGCGCCAATGTACTCGCGAAGAATTTGTTTCATGAATGCGAGACGAGAATGATTCGGGGATGTGTCGGAAAGCCGGAGAGAAAGAGAGAACGATGAGAAGTGAACGAGGTAGGAGATAGAAGGAGCAAAGTTGCAAGTAAGCTCGTAAGAAGCGAGGCTACGATTTATTTGACACATCGCGCCGACCGCGAGCAAGCTAGAGTGGTTTATTTTATAAGACCAGATTGCCGGCCTCGCCGGAATAGAATAATGAACGTTTTCTCTCCTTCCTTCGTGGCACAACCGACCGCCACCGCTCGATTCCAGCGCGCGGAATCCTCCCTTCTCGCTCTCACCCTTCGTCATCGAAGTCGAGTGTCGTTCGAGAAAGCGCGTGACACCCTTTCCCGAATCAGAATAAAACACGATTTCTTTTTTCACACCGCGAGCGCGTAACAGACAGAGAAGAAGATTTAGGTAAATTCATTTGCGCGATTCAACGGGTTTGTTATTTCGCCGGAGTCGAGATTTTATTGCTCGACTTTACACCGACCTTTGTCTTCGGGCACACGATCGGAAAATTTTTTTTACCCAGAAGAACGGTTTCTCCGCAGCCGGTTTTCTCGCGGCGGCGATCGGTCGTAATCTCATTGACTGTGTACTTTCGTCGTGTGATCGAATTAACGATAATGCCCGTTAAAAGCCAGTTACACACACGAAGTTCATTCTTTGGCGCGACAGAGAACGCAACTGGCTAAATCGCTCGATAATCGCGACAAAGAGACGGGGAATAACCAATTACACACTCGAGAGAGGAATCTCAAATAAGAAACTTACCGGTCAGCGGAATGATGACTTTTTTTTTTGACGGCCGTCCTTCGCTGAAGAGATTGACGAAGTGCGAGAACTGCCTGGGAGGCGGCCACGGCAGTCTTTATATCTTCTTGCGCGAGCATCGGCCTCTCTCGCGATAATCGCGGTTTAAATCTAGAAAACAAGAAGAAGCTACAATTAAATCTTTTTGCCCCGACAAATTGTTATTTCTGTCTCGTATACTCGAGATCGTATCATAGTAGAGCGGGTAAATTAATTGAATATATCGAAAAAAAAAATGAACGACCGAAGCATAAAGAAAAAACCGAACAATGTTTGTTTGCTTCGAGAGCACGCTCGAATATTTCATTTTTCCTGATCCGAAGGTCAGTCGCTGAATCGAGGCGATAATCTGGATTTTAAATTTTTACGTACTGCGTCCCACCTACGTCAACGCGTATAAATATTGCCGTTTAATGCGTCGATGTATTCCGGACTTTTGACTCGCACTCGGCGTGGCGTTACGAGATTTGCGACGATCACACCGTACTGACGTTGCCGCGAAATTTATTAATAACCGCCAGACATGCGCGCACGCACAAACACATAGACACACATCCGTATTTATATATTTACGAAAGCACAGCACCGCCTTCGAAATGGATTCTGCGAAGAAAAACCCTGCCTACGCGCTCGGTTAAACAACACGTCGCATATTACACACTTTTTGCAATAAAATGAATATAGTGAATGGCAAGTAGATACGCGCGACGGGAAACACACAAATTACACCGGCACAAATCGAGACGCGAGACATCAGTGTGTCGCGCCTGAGAAATATAATACACGCTATTGCGAAAACTCTTTATTGGCGAAGACCGAAGCGTGATCGGGTTAGATGGGCTACGCGGAATCAAGATCTCAGACGATAAATCGCGACACGTCAGTTCGTATTAAGACTGTTATTCTCAATTGTGAGTCAAAACTGTACCGCTGGAAATCTCTCTCTCGGATTACTGACACCGATTTGAAAAAGTATATTTCTATTTTTTCATAAAACTTTTTTTCATTTTGACATCGGTTTTTTTTTCTAGATCGAATTCTTTGTCCAACAGTGACCGCGTCGAAAATCCGCTTAACTCGAAATGTTAGAGAAGCTACTCCGGACTGCATCCCGTTCCGGTCGAACTCGGACGACTGCGAAATCGAAGTGTCAAAAGTGGCGCGTAAATTCGTCACGTTCGTTCGCGGTTACCCGCTTAAACCGACCGCTAATCTTCTTCAAGTCGCCGGCCGCTTTCTTCGCAATCGCGGTGAGAGATTGTCTTCTTCGCGCGCATTTCCGTCTTCGACGATTCTCGTTTCGCGCTTCTAATCGGCCGTTGTTTTTAGTAACGCGCGACGATAATGTTTCAATCTCGATGTATCTAAAAGAAATCGTCCGTTTTTTTAATCGACTTCGTGTAATCTCTCGTCGAGAGAATTTTTCAATCGATATTGTATTAATCGCGGAATTGAGTAGAGAATCTTCATAAAAACACCGAGAAGAAGAGAGAGAGAAGATCTCGTAAATAAAGAGAAATAAAATTGAAATAAATAAGAAATAATCACTTAAAGAAATCAAGAGTTTGGATGTTCTTTTTCGTAACAACGCAGCTACAAAGTAATTTTATCCTAATTGAAGTTGATAACAAAAAATATATGCGAATAAAAATCATATTTTTTTCTCCCTATCTTGCGAACTCATTCATAAAAATCGCAATAACAAAGCGAAGCCTTAATATACCTAAGCTAATTGCACGCGAAGAGAAAGAGAGATAGAGCAAGTATGCATGGCGAAATGAATTTTGCGCTGTCATAATTGCAAGTCAATATTTATGGGAACTAACTGACTTACAGCAGTACATTTAGATGAGACTGATTGCCGCTTGTATACGCGCTGGACACGAGCGCATTAATGATTTTTATCTCAATTTGCTAATTGCCAAGCTTGCGTATGTACGCGAGGTTTCGTGTAAGACAAAACGTGTATATGATGACTTTATTCGCGACGTTAGATAGAATCACCGGAGAGAGAGAGAGAGAGAGAGAGAGAAAGAAAAAGAGAGATGATGGACCGAACGGAACTAATGAGTCACGTTTTTTCGAATCCGAAGCGTAATGAATTACATTTTATACTCGAGAAAGCACACAATGCGCTTCAATGTAAGATCGAGAAGTCCGAAAAGAATTTTTAATAGGAATATAATATATACGCGCGAATCACAAAACCGGATACCTACTTATTAAATAACTGTGTGTTCATTAAATTAATTAATTATTTTTCTAGACGCGAGACCGAATAAGGATTATTTCACCGGAGATCACAGATATAGATAAAATATTCGCTTTGCGTGCGCACACACAGTACAGAACACGGTGTAACAAACATCGCGCGATAAAGTCGAAACGTAATATCGTGGAATTGTACTTCCGCTCGTCGCAGGTAGTTGTTCGGCGGAGAAACGCTTTCCTTCCTTCTCTTCCCGTGGCAGAGAAAGACCGAAATACGAAAAGCGTATATACAAAGGGCGCCGCTAACGAGAACGGGGAATTACACACGTCGCGCGAGGCGAAGGAACTGTTACGACGTAACAGGTTATTTGTTCAGCGCGGTTACATCGGTGGTACCATCGCGCTCGGTGGTTGAGAAAGAGAACGAACGGGAAGAAGAACGGGAAAGAGAGAAACTCCTCTCGATACTTTTCATCGACAGGTGGATCGTGTCGGAGCTTGTATACGCGCACCGGCTGCGCGCGAGACGCGCACGAGACGCGTGCCACGGTGACGATTTGACGATAGCTCGTTGCTGCTCCTTTTTCCTCCTCGAGGATTTTTGAGTTGTCTCATCGCCTTTTATGTCCCTCTGATTACATAGGCGCGCGATTTACGCGCAGGCCAATCAAAATATTATCCACTGAACGTCATTACGCGCGACACCGCAACAAAAAGCCCGGTTTATATGTAAGCAGATCGGAAAACTCAGGTCGCGAGAAAATCGACCGATTACACATGAGCCGATTCGGTCAATCAACTGGGATTTAAAATTTTTCAACGAGACCGCAGCAACGAATTATATTAACACGTCGTTTTCCCCGCGAAAGAAGATTCCGCGAGATAAAAAAAATAAATCGCGTTATGTTATTGTCCTCGGTAATAAGAATATGATTAATTTATCGCCGGTTACCTTCAACTCAACTCGTGGGAGAGATAATTGAGGTCTGAAGTGTCCATATTTCTTTGGCGCATTTGCTTAACGAACGCACGCTCGTAAAAATCTATCGCGGCCCGCTATTTAAGGGAACATTTACTCGGGGATGCGCAATAAATCGTGGAGAGAAGCTTTGTCAGCGCGGCGGCGCGGCTGCGGCGGCGAACGGGAAGACAGGCCTTATGCACCTACTCACGGGGGCTGATAATGCGAGTCCCTAATAGGTTGACCACATAATAATACCGGCCGTGCGCGCGGCGGAGCGCTGCGATTAAGAGGAGGAACGGACGGTTCTCCGGTCCCACGTCCCGTTTTCTTTAAGCCTTAAGTGGTCGCGTGAAAAAGAGAGCGAGGTAGCATTTAGGATTAAGTGTAAGCACAAGAATGAGATTCTACTCGTCGAGTGGTGGCTGAAAGCTGAGACGAACGAGAAAACGAATAAGAAACGTCGGGAAATAAGAGGAGGCGATGAAAAACGACGCGTATACGAAATTAATTATAATGTAAATTATATTAATTTATGTATTTATTATTATTATCGTTTGTATATTATCGTTCGTCGACGTTCTTATGATGATTTATGTAGTCGTTTCTAAAACCATACGTTTATTAAATTACTCATTAACGTAATTGACGTAATTACTCTAGATCTAGATTTAGGTCTGTGAAATATATTTTCGTCGCGAAAATTTGTACGCGCGCTTGTGTCGACAGACGCGCGCAATTCCAAAGGTTCGGATCGGACGAATCTCAAAGAAAAGAAAGAGAGACTCATCAATCTCTGGACCTCGTTGCGCTTGTTCCGCCAATTACGTTACGACAATGCGACGCGGTTCATGGACAGTAAACAAAAGGGGACTGCACCGACTTATATATATATATATATATATACATATATATATACTGTCCGTAACGCGCGCTTCCCAGAATACATCGCGAGAAGGGAGCGCAACGGACGAAGAGCAATTTAACCTAAGGAGAAGACATCTGCGAGCTCGAGTTCTTCGGTGTCTTCTTCGTTTGGCTCGTTGTTTGGGAATGTTTATTTTTCAAAAATTTTATTATCGTTTCATATACGCCTCACGCGCCTTTATGAACTAACGTGTCTCTCTTTCTCGGAGTCGGTGGAAATTTTATAAGTTTGTCTATGTACGCGCGCTCTCTCGTGTGTGTTACACACGAGCGTGCGGTGTGTATCACACGTGTGATGTGTTCGCGTTAGTTTCCGTTCGGCTGCATTATGTCGTCGCGTTGTTCGCTATTTTTTCGCAAAGCGATAAACCGACTAACAATAATTCGTCCATTAATCATCATTAACGATGCGTAATAATCATCCGGTGGAGAGTTGGCAACGGGAATAATGAGACCGTTCTGCTCCGGGAATCGTGCCTACACCCTAATCTCGATCGGCCATCGAGTAACACGGCACGACTACCAGATTTTTCTTCCTAAACGAGGATCTCCGTGTCTTAGCGTGAGATCTTATCGGTCTCGGAGCTTAAGGCCCAGAAGAGAAGGGTCTGGATCGTGTCACGAACGCGCTTATAATCTTCTCTTCGGGGTGGTATGCGCGAGAAAAAACGTATTATTCGCTACCGCAAAGCGGAACGATCCGACCCGATCGATCGATTCCGTTCGGAGATGCCGATCTCGGATAGATGTGTAGTAATATGCACCGTCGTCGCGGCAATTATAATTTCGCGTAGTTCCTTTTCTGATCTACTGTGTAGGATATCCTCGGCTTTGACAAACATTTTTACACCAAAATATTCTCCGAATCATCGTTCGAATATGACGATTCGAATTGATGATTCCGAGAACTCGTCGACAGAGACGCGGAGATTCTTTTCCCCCCGTTGCGTCAATCGCAATTCGGCGTTACAATGTACGCACCTCCGAGAAGTCTTCCGATTGAGAATGCTCGAGTGATGCTTTTTTTTTTTCTTTCTTTTTGCTTCCCGATAAAGACGATATCCATCAAACGGAAATTACAGCTTTATATGCCGAGCGCGCGGGCGCGGAAATAAAGCAGAAAAACCGACATATCTCGCTCCGAAAGAAAAAGAGAGAAAGAGCTCGGAGGTGCGCTTGTCCGAGAGAGCCCGCGTGCGAAACGAACGCGCAATCTTTTCTAATTATCTCGTTCCACAAGCGGGAATTGCGAATCGTAATCGGATATGCTAATGGACACACGGAGGAAACGTAACGATGTTAACCGCGTTTTTATGTCGCCGCGCGCCCTCGGGCACCACCGCGGCTCTCGCACCGACGCGTCGCTCCTCGCTAAAACGGTGCGATTCTACTCGTTTGCAGGTGCGTGACGCAACAAATGCGTCTTGTACATATACCGCCAGCCAGTCAGCCAGCCAGTCAGCCAGCCAACGAAAATCGCCCGGAGCGATTTCTCCACGGCCGGTGGTGGCGCGTCATCGACATTGTGTTATCGTCCGTCCGTGTAATATTAATGGCAGCTAGAAGATTTCTTAATTATCGTTGGCAATCGCGACTATATGCGCGCGTCGCCTTGTAATGAGATGCGGGAGGATCCCTTCGAGTAATAACGATAATAACGCAACTTGATTGAATGCACGTAAAACCGAGATAAAATATAAGATTAAGTCGTAAAGTACAGAGTCGTGCGTACGTGCGTACGCGTATATATACACAGAAATTATACACGCACGAGCAACGAGATGTAAAACAAAAAAAAAAGCAAAAAATTGAACAAAGTACATAGTAGTTTAATGTAAATCTCTCCGAGGCGATTTACTTACCGCGTGATTGCGTTCTGATGAACCAGCTAATATAAATTTTCAATGTTTGCAACAATCTCGAGATAACCATCTCGGTTTACCATCGCGAGTCTCTTGAGGAACGCGCGGTCTCTTGCTTGACATCCTCGCGCGGACGAGCTCCGCGCGATACTCGGCGATAAGCCTAACGAATAAGAGGGTTCTGTTCAACCCGCGATTGGAGCTGAATTTGCCTCGCGGCGGCGCATCATCGTCGTCCCGACTTAATCGCGGCGCTCCGATGTCTCTCTCTCTCTCTCTCTCTCTCATTCTCTCGTTATACCTGCCAACTACCGAATCCGTCTGTTCTTCGCGCGCGCGTGCACGCGCTTATCTCTCGACGTCTCGGGGTACATCGCAGCTGCCTTTCCGCCACCGAGGCGGAGGAGGAAGGGCGGACGCTCGTATTTACTCATTCAGAGAAGAAACCAGTTTTCGTCGTCGCTCAACGCGGTGGTCCGATCGAGCAATCGTCCCGGCGACGCGTCGAATCGCGGGCGAGATAAATCGCGGCCTCGTTACGCGAAAGAAAGAGCCGACCTGTCCCCGTTCGCGTGGGATTTCAGGCTGATTTGCACACTGATTGGATAAGAATGACCGTCGTAAATCGGGCGCGACATCTCCCCAAAAAGCGGATTTACTTTTTTTTTTTTTTCTTTGAATTCCACCTTCGAGAATCCGCAGTCCCGACACGCAAGATTTGCCGATCAGTTCGCGCAATAATGTTAGCGCCGAATACGAAGCCGTGTGCGAACGACGTCGTAACGCGTTTGCCTCTTGACACTAATAACACTCGTCAAAAATAAACTCGCGATCGTCCACAATTAAACTCGGGATCGTATTCCCCCGACCTCGGACGATACGCGCTGAATTGATTCATGATTTGTAGCGAGCGACCATTCATCGTTATTCGACCTATTTCGACTTCTCGTGGAAATTACGGATTGTTAGTTCGCAATTTTTGCGCGATCGTCATATCATACGACACTTTATTTATCTTTCGATTAGACTGCGTATATTGCGTAAAATTTATAAAATTAATAATCTTTACGCGAGATTGTAGACACGTGTCTACTAGACGTTAGACGATCGAAAAACAAGGGCTTGTTCTGTGATGAAAATAATTTACCGCCGCTTCGGTATTGGAGCAAATCGAGATTTATCGATTCGACGGCGAATACGTGCCGTTTCCATTGGCTGGGAGCGAACGTGAAACCACCGACAGCCAAAACATTTCTAAAATAGATCGCGCGCAGTAATGCATATCTAGGCCATATTTATCGTAGAACAAAACTTCTCGAGAGAAAATCTTCTCGAAGCGTTCTTTTCGCGGCTATTTTCAATCGCAAAAACAAAATATCTGGAAGATCAATGTGTTAAACAAATGTCTTGAAAAAATTTCCAATCCAGACGCATTGTATTTATATTGAGAAAACTGACGCGCTTGGTCTACACACACACACACGTGATTCGCTTTCGAAGCGGTTTTTCCAGTTCTCTCGCGAGTGTTTTCCCACGGGAAAACGCCGCTTCCCCGTGAACCCACGAATCGTTCACGTTCCACGGCGCACGTCGGCCAGTGCGACGATGAATCGCTCATTGTGTGCGACGTTATACATCGAGGAGCCGCCGTATACTTGCGCAACATGTGGGCTCATTCTAAACCAATCTCGATCCAATTTCAATTCCATTCGTTCAAAACAAGAAACGATAACGCACGACCAAGGCAAAGTTCTCCTGTTCAGATAGAAATTTCATCGCGACAATCAAAACAAGAGTCGTTCGAAAAAATTTCCGCAGCACATATTTATCTCGCGGTTAAACCTTCATTTAATTGATTCGAACGCGCGCGTTTGTGCATGCGTTTGCTTTCTCAGATTTCTCGTCGAGATTCGGCAACGCGTGAAAGAGAGAACTCTTTATCGACGAACGATCTCGTCGAACGGGCATTGTAAACGCGTTCACGTAATTCAGAAAAGTACGTGTCCGTTTTGTGCGTTGAGAGAGGGCGTGTAACGCGCGCCTCCGACGTCGCAGGCGGCAAAGTTGACTTGTTGCGTTGGCGGCGCAACGGAAATACTACGTCGCGATTCGCCACGACGCCGGAAGCGACGCACGTGCGTCGTCGTTTTCGTAATTCATTCTGTTGTTTTCCCGGAATCCATTTAAGGACGCGGCGCTACACACACACACACACACGTGCGCGTATAACGCGTGCTTCATTAAAGAAGTCTAAAAATGCCGCGCGCCTATTCGGCATCGCGCGGGGTCCTGTGCAAGAAACGCAGGTTACTTTCAATTAGATTCAGCTCGAAACAAGATCGAAACAAAGTGCGCGGCGATAACAACGTGGCGATCATCGAACTTGTGAGCGATAAGAAAAAAAAAACAGCTTGTTCGAAAAACAAATGCCTAACAAAGATGATCGTTTGCGCAACAAGATTTATCCATGCTCTGACGAGTCTTTCTCTCTCATTCTAAATTCCCTAAATTTATTCGACACGTGTTGAAGAAAAAATTATATGCCTGGATTACGCGACGTCGGGTCGTTCACCGATTCCGCGCGATTGTGTTTCCGTTTGTCGGGTCAAGAACGACGCCAACGCTTGCGCACCCGGTTGTCATCGTGTTAAATCGCACGTGTAAGAATTAACTTTCGCACCTTTCGAATTGCCGATATAAAACCAGTTGGCCGAACGATCCGGCCAAGGGAATCCGCATATACAATCGTACGCGGCGACGATAAACAGAGGACGCGATAAACAGAGAATATTCTCGCGCGAGAACATCTTCATAAGTATACACCTTTCGCGATAGGTGGCAAATGCGTGCGATTATTGCCGGGAGAGAAATGCCGATCGTCGTTGTCTTCTTCTGAGGTTCTAGAAAATCCAACGCGCGATTACTCTTTTAAAAAAGAAAAGGATAAGCCTACGGTGATTCCGTTTAATCTCTCTTCCTCTCTTCCTCTCTGTCTCTCAAGTGCGACGATGTTCTCTCGTATTCGCCTTCCTCGAGACCTCTCCTCGGGGTCAAGAGACGATTTCTCTCTCTTTCTCTCCCGCCGATCTTTGTCTCTTTCTTTCTTTCTATCTCTCCCCGTCCCTCTGTCGCCTCGAGTTATATACCGTTCTCCGCCTCGTCACTCTCTCGCGTCGTCCATCGTCTCGTCTGCTCAGGAAACCATCCATTACGGAGATCGGTCGGCGTATTTAGTGACAGTGCGGAGTGCGCGCGCGGGTCGTAGAGTACCGAATCGGAGAAAAGCCGGCCAGGCCGAAACGGAGCTCTCGGTGCGTACCGTATACACACACACACATATTGAGAGTAGGAGGAGACGCACTTGCGATGACCGACGCGACATAAAGCCGCGCGTTGCGAAGCACGCAAAGAAGAAGAACGACTCGCCCAGCGTGAACGCGACGGCACGCGATTTCCAAGTAGTATAGGCGGTGTATTACGCGTTCCACAGCGCGCGCGGCGAACCGCTACGTTTCGCGCTACTCGCGTGCGCTCACGAGACGTGTTAAAAGACCGTGCAAGCGCAAAAAAACTCCCGTTGGCGTTTCAATTCAATTCTCGTTAGAGAAAATAAATAGACAAGATTTAAAGAAAAACAGAAGAAACAATATATTTAAATGGAGAACGAAAGTGCGAGCGCGCGCGTTTAAATTTCGAAATGATAATTAACATAAGTCGGTCAGACCTCACACACGGGGCACGTATTGCCGCGTAGATCCGACGCGCGATTTCGAGTTTTATTGCCGTTACAACTAGCGATAATTAAGTCAGACACACGAATGGATCGCGACAACGGCGTGATTTATACATCTTTTTTCGAGTAGTCACGAGCATAAGGCGCCGTTCTGTTCCGTCCGAAGCATCCGCGATTAAAAAAGTGTGTCTAGCTGCTAGCTCGACGACCAGCAGATGTGTTTCGTGTGCGGAGGGGGAACGCGCGCGCGAGGGTCGCGAGAATACTTCCCTGAAATGAAATCCGTGTGGCGGCGGCGGCGCATCTCGAAAATGAATTTCGAACGACCCGGTGTCACGGTGGCGACAATTGCGAAAAAAAAGAAGAGTCGGTTTCCGCGGTTTAAAGATCGTCCCCCTGAGACGCGCGCAGTGACTCTCAATGTGGACTCTTTTTTTCCAGACTTTTTTTTTTAAGAGAATTTCTTCGGTTCTCTTGACTGGTCAAATATTTGCTTCACGGTGCGCACAAAAAGCGTTTGCTCAAATTTCAAATGAGCAAATACAAGTTAAAACTGTACAAGCGATTGTTCATTCTTGGAAAGCTCAGCTACCGAACGTTTATATTATAGTCAACATTTACTGAGATCAGTTTTCTGGGAACTTAATTTCCACACGTTTATTTTTTTCGAAAAATTTATAACGCACGTATGCTACTTGCTTTTATTGTTGCCTTATCGTTTCCTCGTTCACGTGACAACACCTGTGATACCACCTTATATTATCGCATGTGCGCTGGCATGTGCGTGTGTATCTAAATATCTGTACCTTTTAGGCATATAAAAATGCGATAATAAACACTTATCAGACGGTGGATACAGGGGAGATAAAAGAAGCCAACAAAGATTCTTCATATTAAAGCTCGCGAACGAAACAATACCTCATACCTAATAAAACACGATGATATTATAAATTCACCGCCTCAATTCTAATAAATAAATATTCCAACACCGTGCCGCGCGCGCTTCCTTATTCCACCAATACCTCGTTTCTCTTCCGAAAACATCGCACGTATATCTGCGTGCCTTTTATTATTCACGCTGGCAACGCGGCCGTAGAGTATCTTCTTCGACTTTCTTACTTCGCGCCTCTCATCTCATCGACTCATCAACGTACGTCCTCGCCGAGAGATAGAAACCGAGATGAAAAAAAAAAAAAAAAAAACTCGCACGCGAATCATGAATATTCCACGAATGTTTTTTTTCTCGTCTCTCCCTCGTTGGTCTATTTCGTGCTGACGAAACTAGCGCGGCGCGTATACTCGAAAAATAGATAAGGTAAACATCGACGATTGATGAGATTATACAAAAACAACAACGTTTCAGTGTTTTTTAAACGCGCACACAAGGCCGGAAAACAAAATAATATTATTAAGATATATAAATATTCTAAGAATGCGCTTGCGCGAGCAATTCTCCTCTCTCTCTCTCTCCTCTGTGTTTTACTACTCGAAGAAGCTTCGCACGTTCTCGCGAAGCGTATCGCTATGCACATCACGGGAGTATCGTTGCACGACGATCGCGAGTGACGAGTTTAAAATGGCTAGCACCGGTAAAACCAAACACGGGCGAGAATCCCCTTGCGACGGTCACCTAGCGAAAAAGGAACACCGCTCCGAGATCGATCGACCGTTGGAAGAATCGAGGTTTTAGATCGAGGCTACGATCTACGATCGGCGTTTCTCTTGGGACGCCGCTTGTGCTACGGCGTAAATGTTTTTGTTTCAGAAATAAGATTATGTAAACACGCGCCCGTCTAAATATATACTGTGTCTGGCAAATACACGCAAGCTTGAAATTTTCTCATCGATTTCTTCGAGAAAGAATCGTTCTTGAGACTGTTGTGCGTAAGAAATTCGTTAAATTGAAAAATTGTCGGACTCCGTCTCACATTTCGTGTGGCTTCGATCTGACTGTTTTTCTCTACGAAACGGTTCGTATTTTCGAACGTAGCTTACGTATAAGGACACTACGAACGATTTAGCGACAAAAAGAAACCAGCGAGCGTCCGCGAGACAATCTATTAACCGACGCGACGAGTGGGAGAACAATAGAGTTTTGCCGACTCAGCGGAAGTACGATTCTAATCAAGTTTATAATAGTCTTAATATATATCATATTATAAATAAATAATATAACAGTCTTAATATATGTCACATTATAAATAAATATTATAAAATGTGACTAATAAAGTAAATAATGTATGGTATAAATAACATACGGTGTAAAGTTAAACAATATGGTTTTTTCTCGAAGACAAAAGACATTTAAAATTGAGATAAAAATCACGCGGCGTAAGTACGTACTTCCGAAAAAAAAACAACAGCAACAGGTGTTGCGCTGCGTTCTAGATCGATATCGGTCATGTTGATATGCTCGCTGCATCAGCCATATTGACAATAGACGCGTTCGACTACTTATCAACGCTCGGCGATCGATGCTTCCGATCTCCCGTCAACATAAACAAACATCGAGCCTACGCAATACACTCGAGCTCGATGAACAAAATTTATTTTTCTATTTATTTTTATCTCGCGAGACCGCGATACGTGCTTCGTCCTTCGCGACAGAGGTCAAACAGTACAAAATGGTTTACTTGTGAGTTTAGCATCGAAGTGAGAGACGATTGTCCCGTCGTCGGCTGGCGCTCGTCCACCGGTCCACGGCCCAGAGATGCGCACAGAGGCTTCCGCGATGATTCCGCTACACATCCTCACGGCACCCGCGACAGATCCGCGTTATGCACATTTTATTTCGATTACGAAAAACACATCGCGCACGATACACGCGGATTACGCGGGAGAAACTGACGGGCTACGCGGAGCGGATCGCGTAAAGTCGGTTGCGCTCGATTACTTCCGTCAATCACTTCGGCAATTCCCGAAGGGCGCGCGAAGCTCGTTTCGCGGGAAAATCTGTAGTTCACGTTCAAGGCCCATAAGAGGCCCATCTAAGCAGACGCAAGACAGATCTCGCAGACGCTACTACACTTCACTTCACTGCACTGCACCAGGAATTGACTGATCTCGCGGAATTGACTGATCGTTGATCGATCGTTTGGTCGTAAAGGTTCTTCAATACTGACGTGAGTATCAAAACGCAGTTTGTTTTGAGCACACAAAGACATTGTTTTTCATTCACTTTTAACGAGCAAATAAATTTCGGAGTAAAAACAAGAGAAATTCGTTCGTGCTTACGTAGCGATTCTGGAGAGAGGAGATCGATAAGATCTCGAAATGTGTTGTTTTATCGGCAATAACAGTCGTCTGTGCAAATTACTGCGATGTTTGGCATGTTGTGTGTACGCGAAATCGGAGAACGCACATCGCGACGAAGGCCACCCACGTGTGTGTCGTTCGGTTCCGTCGCGGACGTTATTAACTCGCTTCGCCTCGCGACCCCACGGGAGGTTAAAACGGATATGTCTGCTAAGCGGCTTACTTTTTGGGGGTCGACTCTCTCCGCGTACACGCGCGGATAATATCTTACCTCACTCGCTTTAAGACTGATTCGAATGAACCGTTTCCGTTTCGTGGTGACGAATGAAAACAAACACGAAGATAAACATAGAAAGGACGAAACGAAAAATTGTTTTCAACGCGAATCGGTTTCGAGTGTTACAATGTTTTCTTATATATTTGCGATTGTAGAAAAGATCAACGCAGTTTACGTGAGTCAGATGTCTCACATATATTTTACGTAACAAATGCAAATGTTATGCGTGACGTTTTTATACGCACGTATAAATTTCCATTGCGACATTTCCTCGTTAGAAGTACGTACTTCCGGTTTAACGCTCGACTCATTCTCGCGTTTACAAATTACGAATTAAAATAACAGTTCACAAAAGCGAGCGCGAGATCTTTCAGAAAAGCGAATCTTCTTATGCTCTATCTTCTTGCTTTCTCTCGATCTTTTTTCTTAAAACTTTTTTTTTTTTTTTGTACGTCTTCGTCCCTCCTCTTTCTCTTTGATCCACACCGCCGCGTCGATGGGGACGAACGAGCTTTTTAACGGCGAAGGTATCGAAATGTTTTCGATTAGGCGCCATTTCGAGTCGACGAAATTGTGTTCCTATCACCTGCGGTCGTACATAAATTTTCTACACCCCTCGTCTTTCCCGTAGAGTTGCTTGCCGAATTTATTTACGACTTTTTGCCCCTCCTTCCCTTCACTTTCGAAGTCTCGTCGTAAATTACACTTTGTCAGTTTCGCGCGTAAAGTAATATTAAAAACCAAGTTTGAAGATAAAAGTTAGATTGGAAACGACTTAAAGCGTCCAATCCTTCTCTATATCTGTCTTCGAGCACTTCTCGGGGTGAAGTCAAGGAAACGCGCCCTGATTTATGAGCGAATGTTAAGCACCGCGACGGTACCTCTTTGTGTCTTTGTCCTTCGGAGATTATCGTCGAGCATCTACTCGGCGAGATCCACGAGAGATCCCCACGGGAAGGAGTGTTCCTCGACCCTCGACAAATTGAATAAGATCGTTCCAACCTGTTTCATCACGCGGTGCCCCACGGTCCGACGAATTCGGCCACCCATAATTATCGTGACGTAGGTCCGGGACTTCTCTCATATGGTGTCGACGGGCGGCGAAGATATAATTTAAAACTCAAAACCGGTATTAACTTTCTCTCCGTTTTTTTCTTTTTTTCCTCTTAAAATTTTAATACCAATGTTTTTAACGCTGCTTCGTCTCGCACGCGCATCTTTTCATCGCCACTTTTCGCGACAAATGATAATTAATTGAAGACACAAAAAAAAAGATGCATTAAAAACAAAAGTCCCACATCTTTAATATTGTTCGATTATTATGTCATCAATGTTATTTCGTGTCTTTTAATACGAGAGAGAGAAAGAAAAGATTAAAATATAAAAAATACATATTTTATATTGTTTACCGATTAAAAATAACACACACAGATACAGTATTTCTTTTTAAGAACACTTTGGAAATTTCAATGCAGTGAAGAGGAGAAGGAAAAAATTTGACAAGCCTGGGAATTTCGTTTTGACGCCTTTACATGCCTGCTAATGGAATCGTCTTGGGAGATTTCAAGAGCACCTGAGATGTGATTTTAAATTAGGTGAGCGAGGAAGCATAGCATGCATACTTCGCACATACACAAATTGTACGGAACAATTATGTCGATTAAAATACGAGGCGAGAAAACGTGAGCTCGCATAGTTTTCGTTTAGTATTTCGATGCGAACCAGACGCGCGCGTATTCTAGGGTCGCATTCTCAAATTTCGAAGCCCATTACGCACTTCATGGGATATCGTGGTGGAACGAGAACAAGAGCACGTAAGCCAATAACGTCTTGTAAGATATATCCTATTCATGCCGTTCTCAAGTTGATTTAAAATCTGCACGAGCTACGTGATTAAAAAAATAAAATGTTGCGTGTGCCGTGTTGATGCTACTTTACGAACAGCCTTTTATGAACCGGTTCGCGCGCGATACTTACGGATTTTTAAACGTTCTCGAGAGTGGGAAGATCCGAAGAATCTGCCTCTGCTTTTGTCGTCGCACTTTGCAATCGAAAAAGTTTAAGAATGTGTGAAAACGTTTTCGTCTCTGTTTCCTTACGAAAAACGACAGCGTGATGCCACATAAAAATAGGTTTATTATTTTCCGTAAATTTACGATATTGTGGTTTTAAATGTGTACAGGTAGATATTTCTATACCTTATGTAAAAAAAACTACATTTTACGGTTGTTTAGAGAGAAAAGACATCGTTTTTCATCGAAAATTACGACCGCAATTTATTGATGCTACTTAACGCGGGGAATTGATATGTTTCTAAGCTTTACGAGAGTGTAATTTCCGGAGACGATTCGTTGACATGGCGATAACGAAGAGAAGCGGTATTTAAAATGTTTTCTTTTACGCGAAATCGACGTAAATCTCGTAACAGCGGCGCGATGTCTCTCGTTTAAAATCGTCGTAAAGCGCCAATCGCCATTTTCCGCCGGAGATTTACACAAAGTACACGCTCTCGAACCGAGAATTTCACGATCATTGCTCGATCCAATTTGGCGCGTTGAGAAAAGTAAATGTTTATAGCGCTTGTTAAAATAGCTTTACGAGAACTCTTTGCTTTTGAAACTGGTCGTCCAAGAACTTTTTCGCGCTATCTTTCCTCGATCAAGGTAGGATGATATAATATTTGTTTTATAATAGTTGATTTTTCACAAAGAAAGGTGGAAATAACGAAGTTGCACAGCTCGCAACAGGTCTCTTGCCGCGCGATGAAGATACATATACATAAACGCCGCGTAATAGTAAGAAAAAAAACCGATCTGGTTGAGCGTCATCTGTCAGACGTTGAATATATTGATGGTACTTAACTCTCTTTACTTAAAAAATACAATTACGTATCTTTGAAAAAATAGCCGTCACTTTTAAATACCGGTAGCGGTGTTTACTAGGTAAGCACCGTTATTGTTAATTAATGTTGAACGCGAGATTGCATCTTGCTGAGCAAATTAGCGTTTATTTGTATCTGACACAACGTGCATTTTAGATACAATAATGAAATAAAAAAATAAAACGTGTTACAACTATATAAATTCAAAAAAGTACATATAAAACAATTGCAATATATAACAACAATAATAAAACAACTCTTTGTTGAGAAAAAACAAATATATTATATAATATATTAGATAATTATAATTAATTGTTGTAATAAATATTAAATTTATACAAAGAGAGAGAGAGAGAGAGAGAGAGAGAGAGAGACGAATACGTAATTGTCGAAGCGGTGCCTCGTACACTCGTCATAATCGAAATACGCAGTTGAGATTCTCGGTTGTAAACAGCGGTCGTAAAATAACTAATAGCGAGAATAGAACGACACATAATGCCTCGCGTATTTATCAGCCGCTAAATAATCTAGAGAATCAGACGTGTATAAATCCACACGCGGTTTGATTATTATTTATATATGTATTACGGGAGAAGAGATTCTCTTAATTGCGTTCCGCACGAGTGATTATTTATAGAATAATTCACCCTTTTGACTGCTTTACGACAACAGGCTGCGATTCGCGCGTGATAAAATCCGCAAATTATTCGCGCGCCTCGTATCGCATCGTAATATGAAATCGTCTCTCTAATATTTCCGATCGTTTTGACTTATTCTCGAACACCAGGAGCGAGACACACGCGCGAATGACTTGAAATAACCAACGGCATTTTTCTTTTGCGAAAGACGCGGCGCATCCTGGTTTTTGTTTTTTTACATGTTCCGATAAACAAACCGAAAAATTGTAACGTAACAGAAATATCTTCTCGTGTTGGAAAAATATTTCGGCGCTCCTTATTTTTCCCTGATTATCTAAATATTGGGAACTCTGCCGAGTGACATAATCTGGTCGACACATTTTTCCCGTCTTCGGACAGTTGCAAACTACATCCAATTCTTTTCTGTAATACTTTTTTTTTTGAGAAGTGTTTTCCTCACGGATTTTGCGTACCCCGGAGTGTTGTCTTCTCTGGTTACGAACCTTTTCTGGCCTGCGTCGAAAAAGATCTCGATTTCGGCTTCCCCGACGCAACAGGTGACGCGTTTTGAGAAAATATCGTCGAATCCGTGACGATCCTTTACCCTCGCCCCGAAGGAATGGTTATTAATCGTCACTTGTCGGATTCGTTGTTTCTCTTTTTTCTCCCTGATGTTACGCACGTACACCTTACGCAGATATACGTCCTATTTCTACAGACAGGTAGCCGGGAACGGTATTCACGCGGTCGTTAGTACGGTTGAAAGAAAATAATCTTCTCGTTCATGCTACATTTTCACCGCCATTAACGACACTGAGAAAAAACAAATGCATCTGTCTCTCTAAGAAAGATTACTAGAAACATTAACTGGGGAAAGTTATTTTTGCAGATGTCTGTGTGTGTGTTTCTAATTTTCTTTATAGTTATTTCTTTTGCTTTTTTATTAATGCTTTTATAATACGTCGAATATATTAATAATTATAACACACATGGTAAGAGAGCAATTGATACAGCACTGGTTGACGCGAATTTACGACGATGATGATTTCAAATTGCATTAAAAGCTGGCGAACCCGTCGATCTTGGACGGGAAGCACGTGCGTAAAGCCCGAACGTTGGCTCGTGCTCGCGCGTTCTCAGGGCCGTATTTCAACGTAGTCGTGTCTAAAATCGTTGGTTGATGTGTCCTCGGTCGAATGCACCGAGGAGGGGTTTGGCCGTCGGCCAGAATCACGAGAGACACTCTCTCTCTCCCCGTGAAATAGAAAAAAGAAATAAAGAAAAGAAAAGAAAAAAAAATACGACGAGGTCGGGCAAAAGAAAACGTGGGAAATGAGCATTTTGCTCATCTGTTAGCAATATCTTTCACGTAATTGTCGGTTGTTTTGACTCCTCGACTACTCCTCGACGTTTCTCCGCACAACCGATTGTTCAGAGAGAGCTGACACAGCTTCCGCTTGATTTCCGAATAGTCGCCGGAAACTTGCGTATTTCTGCGTTCGCATATCCTTGGCCTACGCAGTGAGAAGACAAATAAATATACTCGCGACGATTTCTCTGTTTCAGGAAATTCACTCATGCCGCTATTACATTAAACCGCACACATGCTCGGTGTCGAACGAATCGAAATGGCTACGACAACGAGGATCTGTCTTATCATTGGGATTCTCGCTATCCTGCAAATCGGACTTGCGAGAGAACACGCGCGAGGACGAACTGTGCGGTTAGGTGAGTGAATATATTTTTTATAATAAATCTAAATAATTTTCTACTTTGTAAGTACATATTTTTTTTAAATACTACAACTTTGATCTAATCTTGAAAATGATATCCTGAATATTTGTGAAAAAGCACATTCGAGAGCATGTGTATTTTATCGAAGCAAATGTGAAAAATTAATTAAATTGGAAAATATATTAGTAAGACAAATGATTCAGAGATCCATTCGCGGAACATGCAGTTATAATTAATGACCTGCAAGTTTGGTCGAGTTATATTCCGGGAACTTCAAAGAAACACTCTTGTGTTGATGTTTTCCGAGAATATTTGCGAAGGAAATTGCATGCATGTGTGCGAAAACTTGTTTACAAGCGGTGGAAAATTTATATAAATAGTATTTTTAAGAAGCATTCTGTTATCGCTTTATTACACGGGATATTTTTTCTCCGCGATAAATTCTCCACACGCGAAACGTGTGGCAAGCAAAATTCTCGGTGAATGAATGCCGACAGACTCCCGTTCGGTACGGTCGTGGCGAGCCGAAGATTTGTAAAGGAAGTTTGTAACGTCACGGTGCACCGTTCACGCGGTATTTTCGTAATGAAAAAGGAATATAATGCGGTGGCTAGCGCGTGAATCGCGCGACGACGTGAAAAATAGCGCGAGGAAGAAACGGCGAGGAAGCTACTACTAGACGCCAGAGAGAGCAAAAGCGGAAGTACAAGTGCAAAAAGAATATCGTGGAAGCCACATGCCTTTCAACGCGCGTGCTAGAAATGCTTGCAATTTTTTTTCAAAAAAAAAAACCTGATTAGTCGACAATTATTTGCACGATTTCTCGAATATTTACTTAGTCTCAAATATTTTGCATATTTGAAATAATTATATAGTTGAGAAATTATGATCTTGCTATTTTTGATATGATCTTTGATCAACAAAGGTGAGAACTCGCGTTGCCTCTATGACATTTAAATACAACTTATTTAAATACATTACAATTTTGAGAAAACTTTCCAGCAGTTTTAAAAAACCTGTTTTTTTTTAACGATATACTATTTCTGTAATGTTGAAGTCACGTTGACATACACATTTCTTGAGTTAATGCCACGAGTAAGAAACGAGTATTTTGCAATTCACGCGGTGGAATTTCGTGAAATCTATCTCGGAAGGGAAACAACTTTATCGGGCTTTCACATGCCCGCGCTCGATATTCCTCCGGTTTATTTCTGGTCACGTTTCCAGGCTTCGTGTGGCTGCGATTTAATTATCGGCGTTCCTGAGAATCTGCTCCGTCGTCGTGTACATACAACGTAAGAAGAGAGATTACGCGCGCGCGCGCGTATCACCGCGCTATTAGTATCGTAACACGGCTGGCACTTTGTCGCAGTCACCGATCCTTGAGGAAGGCATGACAGCGTGATTACTGGCTCGGTTGACGAAATTGGAAAATTGCCCGCGCGCGAAAATCGCCCTACGTCAGAGAAAACGCAATTAATTAACGCGAGCGCGACGATAATTATATCCTACGTGGACGCGTAATTATCTACCGGCTTTTCGAGCATGTCCCGCGCAAACGATCGTTGTTCATCTCTACGATAATCCCGGTATGCGCAACAAGATCATTCATCATCGATTCCCGCGTCTAAGACACTTTGCGGAACGAAGTTTTTCGGTGCAATCGCGTTGCAATTCTCTATCGCGCGAATCGCCTAAAATTGTTACGTAATATCATGTGTTTGGACGTTTACGTCGGCACGTGGGCATCCGTTTATTGTTCTAAACAATGGAAACGTCGATTTCCTCGAACTGTCTTTCTCTCTTCCTAATGCTCGCTGGTCAAAGGATGGTGTAGTAAGCGCGGTCGAAAATTTCGACCGTCACATCTGGCAAACAGACACGGCTTTGTGTATCGAAACTACTTTGAAAGCCTACAACGCTACGACTTCCACAATATTCCGTAGTTGGTGCGTGCTCGAGAAAATAGTGATTTGTCGTTGGAATTTCGGCAACGAAACGTCCCTCCACGTGCGTAAACTCGGTTCGTGTACTCGAGCGTGTAAGCAATACCGAAGTTTCATATTTCGTCGCGACACGGCCTAAATGTCGATTCGTAAACAACGTCGAAAAATGTTTCCGTCAACTTTTGACGATTCGATGTAAATGTATTTCGGTTAATAAATAAATACCAACGCGGTGAAAATATAGTCGCGGGGAGGGGGCGGCGAAAACACGGTCTCTGGCACGATATGCGTATGAGCGTTATTATGATTGAGCTCAATTGTCCAATTGTCCGGTCATTGAATGCCGTGGCGGGCTGCGCGGAGAGCCGCGCTATTACCGAATCGCCTACCAACGATACTCTCCCGAGTATGTACGAGTGGCGTGTACACGAAACGCCATTTTCTCGGACTAAATCCAGAGCGCGCGAGACTGGGACGCGCACCCACACACTCTCGTGTCTCGCGCGTAGGAGAGAGAGAGCGTTGAGAGCCACTGCCAATCTTTTGTCTATTAAATATATTCAACAGCGTAATAGCGGCTGATATTACCAATTGGACAATGAAAGAGATGGCAGCGGATTGCGATTTATGGGAGGGGAGACGAGAGGGGATAGTGGGGAGAAAATCTCCCGACGCGGTTCGAAGTGAGATTTCGCCAAGAGACGAACGGCGAACGATCTTGCCAGTTGGTCGAGCGTCACTCCGGCGTTTTTCCGCTGGACTGGTGCCCGCGGTCTCTTCGCGCGCGCTGTATACGCATCACAATCGTCAGAGAATCTTCTCCGCGTCTCGCTAATTCCCTGTACGAGATACGCGATCCGGAAATCGAGAAGACGCGGAAGTTTAATTGCCACATGCTCTTGGCGGCGACGAGCTCGGCGCGTTCGTTAAGATAATGAGCGCGCTTCTCTGCGAGAAGCGATGTGTTTTCTACCGAGAAAACGAGATGATCCATTTTCAGGTATAATTATGCAGGTAGAGATGTATGCGTGTATGCGACTGATGATCTCGTTTCAACGTTTCTACCGACCCGTCAAGATTCCGAAACGTGTCTATCCGTTCCGTCTCGATCCTCCCGTGAATCCTCCCGTCTTTTCCTTTCCAGTCCTATTAAAAAGACAGAAGGGAGGGCTTCCCAAAATGAAAGAGAATCTTGATTAGACCGCGTCGAGCCTGTTTCGAGCAAGATCTCTCTCTCCCTCTCCCTCTAGTCTGCGCTGTAAGCTGTAACGCAAACGGACGATGCGTTAAAACTTTGTAACAGGACGAGCGTCCTGATCCTGCGCGATTTCACACGCTCGATTTCCTCCCGAACCGCTTTTCATCCGAGCGACGATCTGTAATTATCGCATATCGTGTCTCGCTCGACGAGAGAACAGTCGAAGAGACACGCGTCCGTTTTTTTAGGAATTAAAAGAGAAACACGTGACGGCGATAAAACAAGATAATTAGATCGGCGCCCGTGAAGTCTCTAACTGATCGACGATAAAAACCGATTGTCGTCGATCGTTAAGGAATTGTCGCGAAAACGCGTCTCTTTCCTCTTTCTCTGACTTTTGCTTCAGTCGTGAAAAACTTTGAGCGCGCCGACGGATTTCCGCGAAGAAAGACGTGTCGGCGTCGTCACACACTTTTTATCCGGACAGGTGATACAAGAGATTGTTGAGAAAAGGGGGGAAGAAAAAAATCAAATTGATCGGCACTCTTCAGGGTTTCCGCGCGAAAAGAGCGTGCTCGCATACAAGAGGGTTCTTCGTCGTGTCTTCTCGAGTCTCTTCTCCTTTTTGTCGAATCATCATCTTCACCGCCTAGATCTCTCATCGCTATATACCGAGATGATCGCGCGCACAGCGTAAAAGAGAGATCTCCTTTCTTTCTCTCTCTCTCGTTCACGGATGAAGACGCTAAAAGTCGGTGCGCGTGGGACGACATCGTAATCCGACACCGCAGGGCACTTCGGATCTCCGTCGATTTTTTTTGCTTCGTTTGTCTCGACGATCGCTCTTCTAATCTAGAAAATAGGTTCGTTTTGTTCACAAAGTGGACCGACCGGTATCTCCGCGAACCGAGGCGGTATCTGTCAACGATTCGAGAACCGCTTTCTTCTTCGTCGCTGATTAATCACGGAAGTGACTCACGTAATCAGACACGCGCGCGCACTCGGATGCTTCTGCTGAATCTTCCACGTTGTTTGATTTCGCGAACGCGTTTGTTTTCTTCGCGGATTCGTTTATCGCTCCGGCGAAAAGAATTCGCTGAAGAATCTCAATAAAATATTCGCATTTATACTAACTCTCTCTCTCTCTCTCTCTCTCTCTCTCTCTCTCTCTCTCTCTCTCTCTCGAAGCTGGAGGATTCGTTCGGTAATTGTTCGGCAATTCAACGGCATTGCTCGGCGCATTCTTTCTCATCTTTTTTTTCCGTTGCTAAAAGTAACTAACGGTACGTAAGTAAGCAGCCGCGGTTCGCGACTGCGAACTCACTTCCGTGAAAGCGGCGAAGCAACGAGCGCGATTAAAGGAACGTAAATCACGACGCTGTCCGCGCGTGGTATCGCCCGCGATCGGACGTCTTTGCTTCTCATGGCTATTTCGGGCGAACCGAGAGAGATCTGGTCCCATTTAAGGCGAGCGCGCGCGCGCGCGCATGGAACGGCCGATGTAAAACGATTCGTTTCATAGGAAACAACATCGTGTACGCTGTCGATCTGTGGAAAGTATCTTTTAAGCGCGCGCTACATGATCTTATGCAACATGACAGAGTCGGGACGATAATAGAACGCATCGCGAGAGCTCATCGCGCGAATCATCGAGATAACGACGAGCCAAGGGCTCAGGGATACAGAGCTTCTCTTATTATTTTGATTTTCTGATTTACGTCGCGCGCCGGTTAATTTGCCGCGTTCGTCGAAATCGCGGCGAGATCGTCGCGGTCATTTTTGGCACGACTCGAAAGCGCCGAGACGGTAATCCATTCCACCGGCCAATCTCCTTGTCTCGTCTCTGTGAACGACGAGACGATCTCTTCTTCGCATATCTTCTCCTCTGTTTTCCTCGAGTCTCTCCGCAAATGAAGACGGTGAGCGTCAACCGCGAACGACATTGAAAGAACCGAGCGCAAGTCGAAAGGACTAATCGCCAACCGGTAACGATAAATCGACTCTGCTTGACTGAGACCGATTTATTGCCGGATTATCCGCGGCGCCGAACGCACTCGTGTCGCGCCTCGATGACTCTCTGGGTCCGCTTTCACGCTTGTATTATCGCATTGTGCGTGGTCGGTGCAACAAAATATTATTTTACTCTGTATTCGAGCGATTTTATTTTTCTTTCTTTCTCTCTCGGTCGCACCGCGCACATGCGTGAAAACGACGGTTATTTATGAAGCTGTCCGATCTCGAAGAACCGGTCGCGCCGCCGCTACCGCGCGCGGTGCGCCTCCGTTTACGCGGAAACTTTGATAGCGATTTACGAGCGGCACGTGCTATGTATCGCGCCGCGGTGTGAGACGCATCGGAGAGAATCTGAGAAAACCAGGCGGTTAAAAGACGCGGTTTGTTATCGGATAGGATTATACGGCGCTCCGACGAATTCCGACGACACGTTGAAGAACGAGCGCGCGCGATATCGTCTTTTTTTTTTTTCCCGAACGCGTCATACAAAACTATACAATATATCGTTTTCCACGCGTCGCCGCGACGAAAGACGCGCGCACTTTGTATGTGTCAGTTGAGACTAGCACGAGGTGTCACGGTATAAAAATGCTCGCGCTTTTCGTGCGCGACACGAGTAAATAAACGTTCGTTGACGTTGACAAACCAGGGATTTCCGTCGTCGCGCGGCGACGTTAATGGCTAATGGCTCTCGAACAAACTCGAGCGAATTCGATATCGAAATCGAGTTGTTCGATTTTAGATAAGCGGGAAACATAACAGATCGCTCTTTCTACATGGGGGTTATGCAAAATAAATCTTTTATTTATCGTTAACGAATTAAAAGAACTCGATCATTTCTGCAAGGAAAAAAATTAAGTGTTTCAATTAAAGTCGACATCACGGATTACCACAAAAACAAACAATTTATTCAATTGCATATGCAATTAATTAATTTAATATCTAGATTAATTCAATTGCATATGCGATTAATTAATTTAATACCTAGATTAATTCAATTGCATATGCGATTAATTAATTTAATGTCTTGATTAATTAGTTTATCTCTATTAATTAGTTAATCTCTAGATATCTTAAAACAACTATCTGCTGCGTGTCTAGTTCAATAATATTGATGTTGCATCAACAGAATATATTTCAATTTAAATGATGTTGATTCAACATAATTTTTTTTTTCCGTGTGAGCGACAGAGCAGCTAACGAGATTCTCTTCGAATCGCCGAGGAGGAGCTCGTTGAAAGAATTGCGAGCGTGTCGGAGATTCGTGCCGAGTTTTCGAAATGTTTTTGCGCGAAATTACCTACATTCTTCGCGCGAGTAAATCCGCCACAAAACGTTCACATACCAGACTTTGTACTGAAAACTAGAGAGAGACGAGGAGGCAGAGAGAGAGAGGCAAAAGTGGCGCGAGAAGCAAAACTCTTGAAGCATTTAAGGCTATTCCTGGCGTTTGGCTCGAGGCAGATGGCTCGCCGGGAACTTTGTCGAGAGAAATCGATCCTGGTTTACGTATCGATCGAAGCTGTCCAGATCAGACACGAGTTCTAACTTCGATTCAACGATCGATCGTCATCACTGCGCGAGATTTCTCGTTCTTCTGACGCGACAATTTTTCGCAAACAATATTTTGTATAAATTTTCAGTTTTATTTAGAAATTAAAATTTCTATCTGAAATTCTAACGCGAATCCGCGAAGATTTCAATACGTTTTCTCGACAGCGAGAGATACACTTGTTTGCCGAATTTCGAAGCGCAGTCGCGGTCGCCGTCGTCGTTGCCACGTGCCTCGCATCTGTGCCGCGATCCCGAAAAAGAGCAAAGCCCACGTCGACGACAAGCGACAATAAACTCGATCGATTTCCGTTTCGAGAGCTCTCGCGAGAGACACAACGACTCGTTTGTGCGAATGGGTGGAGGATGTTTAAAGGTTCCGCGAGAAGAAAGCGCGTGATTCTTGAATCGAATTAAAGTCTCTCGTCTCTTAGCCTCTTTCTTCTACATACTCGCGTCTGGAATAACTCAGGAAGTGCGATCTGCTAAACACGCAGAGAGAAGCGACTCAAAAAAACGACATCATTATCATAATATAAAATTAAGAGGCGTGATTTTGCGCTTTGCGCATCAACAACGTCAGAGTTTGACAGAGAACTCTTGATTGACGGTGCGGTTACGAAGAAGATGCGGCTTCGTAGCCGCTATTAGCGGCTTGTAATCATAGGCTGATCCTCATAAAGTCGAGGAGGGGGCGGGGGAGAAGCGGCGAGGGGTAGTAGCTCTAAATTTAGTGCGCGACGCATTCTGGGGACGCAGGGGCAAAAAGAGTCTCCAGATGGAACGTCGGAAGGGACAGTGTCGCGATTCACTTCTGGCTGTAGTCCAAATGGCGATACTCCGAGGTTCGGTCCGGTTTCTCGGTCTCATGAATGAGCCGCGCGCAAGGAAAATGAATTTCCTTGATCAAACGAAGACGGGCGCGCGAATATCGCAGACTGTCCGGATCGCGTCGTCGTCGAGCCGAGCCAAACCAACGCTCTTGTTTTGCTCTCGTTAATTGCAAACATCCCTCTCTCCCGACTTCCGCGAGCGGCGACGGCGGCGGGCGATTATTATAGATCGTCGCGTCGACAGCGCGAATCGATATAAAGCGACGGACAAACGTCGGCTGTTAATTTAGAGAACGTCCCGCGAATACTGACAACTAAATTGAAATTGTTTGAGACACGCATCATATGTGATGAGTTTATCTCTTTTTTTTTTTTTTTTTTTTTTTTTTTTTTTTTTTTTTTTTTTTTTTTTTTTTTTTTTTTTTGAAGATCGTTCAACGGAGGATGATCGATCCTTCATCGTTCGCGATCGGCGAGAAAGCTGCAATTTTCAGGCGCAAATTGCGAGTTTTGCTTCAAGGAAGTCGTAAAGAGAAATAGAGAGAGATAGAGTTCAAGTTCGTTGCCTTGTTATTAACATTGCGTTGCGTGCTGCAACGCACTCGACACACAATTGAATGCACATATATATTTGCTGTCATGTTGCATTTGCGCGTGATGTATAATGGGATGCGCGTGTGATGTTTATGTTTGCAGACAAGAGTAATCCCGACGTTGTGGTGAACGTGGGCGAGAAGCTGAACCTGCGCTGCCCGCAGAACTCAAGCAACGCTAACGTCGAGACGATAACGTGGTACAAGGACAACGAGACGCTGCGTCAGCCGAGCGCGAGGATGCGCCTGATGAAGCAGTCCCTGAAGTTCAAACACATCGAGCTGAACGACACGGGCGTCTACAGCTGCAAATTGAGCTCGAACGCAACCGTTGAATGGCGAAACGTGACCGTGCGCGTGGAGACGGTGCAGAACGACGGTTTTCAGGACGAAGAGGGCGAGGAGACGAGCGGCGGCGTAATGGACACGCTCAAACCGGAAGACGAGAGCAACGATCTCGAAATCAAGACCAGGAGTAAGTCCTCCCTCACGAATTTTTCAATTATTAGACGCGACGTTTTCGAACGTTTTGTCACGTCGAATCCAATTTATCGTCATGGCAAATTACGCTGACGCGCGATTTGCAGATCTGCCTGAGACGCAGTCGTTGCACATGGACAGCGAGAAAATCGACGCCGACGCGGTGGATGACAAGAGCGAGAACGACACAGAGAGCGGCAGACAACAACAGCACGGCAATATGGAGAGCCCACCGGTCTTCAACAGAACCGACGAACTGCATGGTAAGGTGGTAAAACCCGCCGGCAGCACTCTGCGATTGAGATGCCCGAGCGTGGGCAATCCGACTCCTAACATCACGTGGCTGAAGAACAATGAGGAGCCGAAGCGGGATCTCGGTACCGCGATTCGCACCAAGTGGACCCTGAGATTGGAGGATCTCGTCACGAAGGACAACGGCAACTACACGTGCATCGTGTGCAATCCCCTGGGCTGCATTAATCACACGTACATAGTCGAAATAGTCGGTAAGTGAAACGCTTCTCGCAATTTCATTTCTATCGCGCGCGCGTTATTGTTACGCGAATTGTTCGCGGCTTTCTCCGAACGCACGGAATAAAAAGTGGTCTCTGACAAAAAAATCGCAGAGCGCTTCCCACACAAGCCGTACATCAACGAGGATTTCCCGAAAAACGTGACCGCGCTGGTCAACAGCACCGTGACATTTCGCTGCCCTATCATTTCCGATCTGGAGCCGTGGATTCAGTGGATGCAGGTCACCGAGTATCCGAATGATCAGGAGAATTCGCCAATAGGGCGTCTGGTCCAGGTACACAGCCGCTACTTATCCACGTGGTAGAGGGAATCCTGGTCCTTTATGATCTCTTGACTAACGTTTCCTTTTTCTCGACAATTCACGTTTGATTTGTGGTAATCGGTGGTGCAGGACGTACGTCGAGAATCTTCTCTCTTTGCAGGCGACATGTGCGGACTTCAAGGGCGAAGAAGACTGGACCAATTACTTTAATCGAAAATAATTTTGTACTTTTGCAGAACACGTCATTGTTTTTAGAAGAGCTTTTTTAATGTTTACACGGTTTGGGTCTCTCTGTTTCTCGCTAGAGTATTCTAGTCTGTTTCACGTAAAATTGTTGACAAACTTCGCTAATACCGTGAGCTTCGAAACCAAATTATATGTGAGATACACGGAAAAACCTAAGCAAAAAGTAGCGTGTAAATGTGTGTGTTATATATAGTTCTGTTATTATTTTTTTATATAAACAGACTTCAAGGAACTTGGTCTCTGCTTACGATACTTTCTGCGCATATCGTACGTTGTACGTATCGTTTTCGATTCCGCACAATCTTTTCAGGATGGAACGTAGATTTAGAGAAGCAACACAGGTCTCTCTTGTGTATCCTCTCGTTGTTCCTCAACCTCGTGTCTCATTTAACTTTATTAAACGTGTTGCTTATATTGGTGGTTGGGTTTCTTGTTCTCTGTAGAAACAGTACCGCACCGACCAATCCTGACAAGGGCGCCACTCAACACCACTGTGCTTATCGGTAACAACGCCACTATGATCTGCGAGGTGTTGTCAGACGCACATCGTCACCTAGAATGGTATCACGGTTACCATACTTCTCTCGACACCGTCAACAAGACCAGTCAGAACTTGCGTGTAGAGGTCAAGGTGGGCGCAGCTTGCACGCACAGTCTTCTCCTTCCTTTCGATCGCTTTTCTTGTCAATCTTCTTCTCGCTTTGAAATTTAACTCTCTTTCGCAAATCCTAACTGATCTTTGTGCTTACTATTCAACAAGTAAATTTAAATGTACGCTTATATATGTGTATCAGTATCTAAATATGTACAGTATCTAAATATCGCTATCCAACGCATGACAGACGATCGATTGATATACGCGCGATTAATAAATTAATTTTCTCGACATTAGGTTGGGAATGATACGGATGATCCTGAAGAACTGTGGATTTACAACGTTACAGAAAAGGACGAAGGATGGTACACATGTATCGCTCAGAATACTTTGGGAGAAACCTTTAGTAGTGCTTATCTTCGGGTTGTCGAAAGTGAGTAAAACTTATTCGATTTGCGTAAATTTGCGTGTTTAAGCAAATCGAGCGCGTAAATAAATTTCGACAATTTTATGCGAAATCTGTTTAGCGTTGGAAGAAGAACAGAGAGTGCTGACCGCAAGGCCGCAGATGAACTTGTTAGTGAACGTGCTGGCGGCTACTCTGTGCGTCTTCTTCGCCATGGGCGCCTTCGTGGTCCTCTTCATATTCCGTCGGTTGAAGCGCGAGAAGATGAAGAAACTGATCGCGGTCGAGACAGCGCGCGCCGCGATAAGGACGCAGTGGTCGAAGAAGGTGATTGTGGAGAAGCAGAAGTTGGTGAACGCGCAGAACGCGATCGAGGAGGAGCTGCTGAGACCGGTAGTGAAGATCGAGAAGCAAAAGTCCACGGTGATCTCTGAGGACAGCAACTGCGACTACGTGTCCGAGTATGAACTTCCGTTGGACAGCGCGTGGGAATTGCCAAGGGAATACTTTACGCTGGGCAACACTCTGGGCGAGGGAGCTTTCGGAAAAGTCATTAGGGCTGAGACGACTTCCAACAAACCTGGAATACCCAGCGTTGTGGCGGTGAAGATGTTGAAAGGTAAAAGAGACAAAAGAAAAACATTTTAAAAAATCTACATTTATTAAATTTAGATGAACAATTAATATAATTGAGTCGGCAAAAAATATAAAAATAACATAATTGTTAAATGTCATACTATATTTTCTTATGTGCACGTCTACAATTTTTGTTCGCAGAGGGTCATACGGACACCGAGATGCTGGATCTCGTTTCCGAGATGGAGATGATGAAGATGATCGGCAAGCACGTGAACATCATCAATCTACTAGGTGCTTGCACTCAGAACGGTCCTTTGTACGTTATAGTGGAGTTCGCTCCTCACGGCAATCTGCGAGATTTTCTGCGGGATCACCGACCTTCCTCCGGGTATGAGCCGACTATCGGACAAGAAATGAAAGAGCGAAAGACCCTCACGCAAAAAGATCTGGTCTCCTTCGCCTATCAAGTGGCGCGAGGGATGGAGTACTTGGCCAGCAGACGATGCATACACAGGGACCTGGCCGCTAGAAACGTCCTTGTCAGCGACGAGTACGTGCTGAAGATCGCTGATTTCGGTCTTGCCAGGGACATCCACTCCCACGACTACTATAGAAAGACAACAGATGGACGATTGCCGGTGAAATGGATGGCTCCGGAGGCCTTGTTCCATCGGGTTTATACTACCCAGTCCGATGTGTGAGTACAGAAATAATTGTTTTTTAACCGAAACTTATCCGATAAAAACTGTTAGTAAAGTTTTAAATATTCAATAAAATTTAAATAACTAATAAATAGAATATTAAAAACTTTTCGAAAGAAAGCGAGAGAGAAAGATGGGATAAAAGGAATATCTTTTTTTAAACGTCTTTTTTTTATTTTGAAACGTCTGGCTTCTTTTAGATGGTCATACGGGATTCTGTTATGGGAGATTATGACACTAGGTGGCACGCCTTATCCGTCCGTGCCGTCGGTCGAGAAATTATTCCAGCTACTTAGAACCGGGCATCGAATGGAAAAGCCGCCTTGCTGTTCGCTCGAAATGTAAGATACGCTCTTGTAATGCGATCTGACTTTATAATGCTATTGACACAGTTTATTTTTGAGATACATTCTTCGGTTCGTTACTTGTAGATATTGTCTCATGAGAGACTGTTGGTCTTATCATCCGCACGAACGGCCGACGTTTGTGGAACTGGTGGACCATCTCGATAAACTGTTAACGATAACAGCCAACGAAGTAAGTGACACACGATCTCTGTACATCGATAAAATAAATGCTCGGATTTTGCGTTTAACGATTAAAGTAATCTTGATATTATACACACGTGTGTGTTTTTGACAATATTAGGAATATCTGGATCTTGGCCTACCCCAGTTGGACACACCGCCGTCCAGTCAGGAGTCCAGCGAGGCAGAAGAGGATGACGAAGAAAAATTCCCACACCTGCTGTGAACCGTGTACAAACATCGCTTACAGACGAAAGATGTTCAAAATAATCCGAAAACGACTCGCGAAAACGTGTTCGAATAAAATTACATATTCAATAACTGGTGAAAGCAAGTGAATCTTGGAATGGATCTGATAAAAGTTGGGTGAAACGAAGAGTGCGAAATATCACACCGTGGAAAAATAACCTGTTGAAGCGCCAAATAATCAGTATTGATCCATATAGAAGATCGCATATTCACACGTAGAATTAAGAGGAAGTGCGTTTAATATATGATTTAATCACGTTAAACGATAGCAGCAAAACAAAAAAACTTATGTGTCACAATTGATTATTTTACTATTTTTCTACGCGAATTGATCTGTAACATACGCACTATGTTCTTAAGACACAAAAAAGTTGAGAAACAAAGTGCGGGAATTCAGAAGAGACTGTTCTTTGGTTGTTTTTTTTTTTTTTTTTTTTTTTTTTTTGTACAATAGATATAACAATTGTGCCATTAAATCAGAGTGCCTTGTAGAGATATTGAGAGAAAGAGAGAGAGAGAGAGAGTTGTAGATATATAGGGTAAGTTTCACCGTTTGCTACGCTCGTTGAATCATTTCATCCTTGGTTTTCATCGAAAGTTAAACAACGATAACGCTCACGAGCGTTGCGAACGGCAAGTGGAACTTACTCATAGTAGATCGTCGTGGGACGGGAGTATTCGTCCTTATCGTAAGAAATTATCGCGAAGAAAATAAGGAATAATAATTGTGTTTGTAACTAGTCAGCTATGGAAATTGTACGGTTTTCTGTATTATAGTAGCTGGTAGATATCTAGTGTTTTTACGTGATTATACATAATTTTAGCGAACAACGACCGTAGATTTTGTATCGCGGACTAGCGTATTCTTTAGTTTTTGTAAAGAAACAACACAGCAAAGAAACAATTGAATTAGATACATGTGCGAGATCGAATGTGAGAGGAAAACGAACAACACCGAGCGTTTAGCGTCATCGAAACGACTAGAGAGACGCGTCGTTTCGAGGAAAACAAAAGTCCAAATTATCAATGTAAACCTTATATATATATATATATATATATCACCGATTCAGGCGATAAATGTATAAATGGGAATGGTGTTTTAGCGATAGATAATTTATTTCTCATGTATATCAAGTGTCTTAAATATGTGTATTTCTGAAACTTGTTTTTTTTTTACGTATATAATTTTAAGAATTTACGTCGTTTGGGCGACATTTTTTGTAAAAAGTGATGAAATTTATACGTGCTAAGAAAATAGTGTTCTAATCCGCAATTTGTACATATAGCTGTTTAAAGATTATTTGTCATGCAGCGTATCTAAGAGTAGAATAAAAATCTCACACAGCGCATTTAAGATAGGAATATATATGTATGTATAGAAATGTTGCAAAGAAACTATCTCGTATCGCAATGTGCGAGTTTACCCTCTAATAAATCGATCCAATCTGTATCAAAATAATATCGTTTATATCGTTTTCTGCACTTTTTATAATAAAAGAAATCTACTAGTTTTGCATATGAACCAATAATCCGCTCTTAAAAGCATACTGTTTAGCAGTACTTTCAATATTCAAGAAATAAGTATTATTTTAATTATGTCGGTATTAAATTCTATATAAAGAAAATTGAGTTCTTCATACGTATACATGTAATCTAAATATTGAGCTCACAGTTTTTTAATTAGCACAGCTTATATTTCGAGCAAGTTTTATTAACAAGTATTTCGATTCGCTTAATTTATCACATTTGCATATTTCTCGACGTGCACACTCCACTCTCTCCTCTTTTCTTCCGTGCTTCTACCCAAAACCGCGCGTGTAAATTAAAATTAAATTGATGTAAATATTCCGTGCCGCTGCCGCTGTACGCCACGAGCAGCGCTGCGATCAGTCTGTTTCAGTCCGTTTTGTTGTCGTATAATTCACACGTTTGACTGAGTTGTTTTTAAATCGGATTTTTAGTATAGTTTTTATTTCGTTTACAGTAGTACAAAGACCGAGAACACAAAAATGTTGCGGTGCTTGCGGATTCTTTCCGCGGAACTTAGCGCTGAGTAAAGTTGAAAAGGACGACTGTCGTGTTACCACGCTTGAGATCGAGGTTAGAATTCGATAACCCACTTTCTGTAATACACCGTTGCGTCCCACACGGTTCTTTCCACATTGGTTAAACGCGAACGACAATATATTATTCCGATTCGTTTGCATTTTCCTTTATCTCTTATCTCTTCGTACGCAGCGACTTATTCTTGTTTCTTCCGATAACTTGCAGAGTGTGTCAAACTTTAAATTTTAAATACTTATTGTTTATCGATGTCTCTGCGTTTGTTAATGTATAGCTGCGGTATCTGTCATTTCCAGATTTAATTTCAACCTTCTATTAAATGGTTATTATCAGTGCCATGGAGAGAAGGATAAAACTGAAGACACTAAACAGCCACATAACATGCAAGATATGTCGGGGATATTTAATAGACGCTACAACTGTTACGGAATGTTTACATACATTCTGCAAAAGTTGTTTAGTAAAACATCTGGAAGAGAAACATACCTGTCCAACATGTCAAATTGTCATACATCAATCACATCCGCTTCAGTATATCAGCTTTGACAGAACTATGCAGGATATTGTTTACAAATTAGTTCCTGATCTCCAAGAAAGTATGTATGTTTATGTGAAAAAAAGTATGTTTCTTTTTAATATGTATTTACAAACTATTGTGTATTTCAGATGAAATCAAAAGAGAAAGAGAATTTTACAGAGCTAGAGGTTTGCCTTGTCCCAAGGATATTTTACCCAATGCTGGTGAAGTAGAGGAAGAAAAAGCTAATGCAGATGCACACGCAGAATCAGATTACCATCGTACTGATGAACAGGTAGTTGCACATCAGTTACACATCAGATGTTTAAAACAGATTTCTCAATCAGAAATTGTGCTAACCTGTCAAATTTTTAGGTTAACGTATGTTTGGAGTGTATGAACGCTAGTCTGAAGACACTGAAAAGAAAATTTATTAGGTGTTCGGCTCAAGCTACAATAACACATGTAAAAAAGTTTATTGCCAAGAAGGTTTTGAATGGCATGGAAAAATATAGAGATGTAAGTATATGCAAACTATATAAAATTGGAATAACATTATCATTGTATATTAATTTTGTTTTTTTTTTTTTTTTTGCAAGATCGATATTTTGTGCAATAACGAGTTATTAGGTAAGGACCACACATTGAAATTTGTTTACGTGACGAGATGGAGGTTCCGGGACCCACCTTTGAGGTTACAATATAGATCGCACATAGATATGCAAGACTAATATAATGTTTCTATGTTCGAGATATATGTACGAAATATTTGTTCCAACATTTGTATATTTTTCCAGTTTTATTCCTATCTCTTAACTGTGTTGTAGTACTTATTTCTATGTCCGCGCGTTCGATTTATTGCTCGGTCAGATCACGATGCGATCATGAGTCAAGATTGATTTTTTTTTTTTATTACATTCAATGTTTTGAATTTGCATATTCAACATTGTCGCTCACATTCGAGTCGAATACATAGAACTATTGTTCTGATCGTGCTCCGACCGTACAGTGAGAATCGGTCGTTGTTCGCAAAGCATTTGTGCAAAGTATCAAGTCTTCAAACATTTGTGTCTTAGTCATGTGGCACTCTATCGTGTAGTATAATGTATGAGTTTATTTCTCATAATCTCTTGCGAGCTTTAGTCATAAATTATGAGATTTTAAAGTATAAAATCGATTTAAAGATTAAAGAAAGTTTAATAGAAATATATATTTGAAGCTGAGATGTTATTATCTTGAATATATGACGATGTATATTCTCCGTTCTTTTTTTGTGTTTTTAATTTTTAAATCAGAGCTAGGTTTAAATCTTAAATCCCCTCTCGCAGCTTTCTAACGAACGTGTTTATAATATTCTTACAAATTATATTCTTCTGTCTTTGTCGGAAATAGCGGACTTCAATCCCAGCTCTGCTTTAAACTTTAAAGATGTGAAAGTGTCGAATCACGAATTGAACTTAACTCAGTAGCATCTGTATCTGTTAATGTACAACTGATTCATACAGGGAGACATTGTAACGCGTTTTAAAAAGCAAAGGGAAAAGAATCTGTAATTCTCATGTGCGGGCAAGTCTTTCTCCGTAGATATATTTACAAATTATTATAACCGCATGATGGTACAGATTCTATGCCGGTGCGCTGAGTTCTGGCAGGAATGCCTGTGATCTTTTGTTCACGTAAATGAAGAAACGCTACTAAGTATGTAAGAACTTGGGCAAGCGAGTGAGACATTTTGCATTTTATAACGTGAAATAAAACAGCAGATTGTCATTGTGAGAACTTATTATTATTATTTTTTTTTACATACATGTACCCTATTGTTGTAAATAGGATATTTTTGACAGAACTTGGACAACATTCGCGCGTAGACACGCTTTGTATTGCGACTTCGTTACGATCGGAAGGCGATACCCGGAATTATTCCTCGCCGTCCGATTGTAAAGAGTTTGAACAAAAACCGAATCTGTGAATAGATCAGGCTTTTTTAACTTTGTATGTACCATGCGCTACATATTCTAATTGCTCCTCGAGTTTCTCTCGACACCAAAAAAAAAAAAAAAAGAACGCGTAATAACGGGAAATGTTTATTCTCTCCCGTCGGCGCGCGCGCGATATATTTTCAAGAAATTCGTTATTCTCTAAATCTCTAATAACTCGGTGTTGAACGAAACGCGTGGCGCACGTCGCTTAGTAGTAAAGTGAATCATTTTCATCTGATAAAACGAAAAGTGTGATTGTAAATAAACATTAGAGAATCTAGACACACAAACTTCTCCGAAGTAGCGGTATTGCAAAATTGCGCTAGAGCTTACATATTGTACACTGTGTATATGTGCGTCTCTATAAATTATTGAATAAATATGTTTTGTACAGTATTGCACTGAGAGAGAAAGATTATATATGCGCATTGATTCAGCATATTATCAATCTTTTTAAGAAATTGTAGAAAATGTTTATTATTTAAATATTAAAATTTATGAAGATACACGAAATGTACAAAATTCAATATTTGCCTGCAAAATAACGACTTTGTAATAGGCGCAATCTAGCGGTATGTAATGCGTTACTTTTTCTCGGACATGCGCACTAAAATCGATATCAGTGAAGTAATAAGAGAGAGCAAAAAGTGACACCAAGTAGTCGCCTGGACTAAAGTTTCTTCAAATTTTCAATACTTACAATTAACGAAATACTTATTTATTATATATGTATAAACAAAATTTATAATAAATGAATGTGAAAAATACGAAGTATGCTAAGTGCCAAATTTTTTCGAAATGCGTTTTTTTAGCGAAAAGTATGCTTAGCATACATTGCAAACTTGGTTTTTGCTCTCCTGTAAAATTTTTTTTTTGGCACTTAGCATACTTCGTATTTTTCACATTCAAATGTTAAACTCTTACAATATCAAACAAAGAGTTGGCGCAAAATATACTTTTTTGAACGAACTGAAAAGTTATAATAATTACAATAACTTATTGCTACTTATGATTTGCTGTAAGCCTCTTTACTGCAAAAATCTTCAAAAGCACTGCTGCTACATTTCAATATTTCAGCGCACATGTCCGACAATGAGTGACTCGTTTATGCCAATTCTGTCATTGTACAGCAGTGCAATGTAACTTGCAACAAAACTTTGATAATGCGTACACATGTGCGCGCGTTGTGTTGCAAAACACAAACAAATATCAGCACAGCGTGCATAGCGTCAACACGCATGCATTTCAAAGTTGAAGAACAAACTGTCGCTGTTCACCTATTTATTCCCCGGAAAGAGCGGGGCGATCGAGAAACTTGTTAGCGGCAGGTTGCGGGCAAACCGGCTGAACGCTTTTGCTTCACTGTTCGCTGCTTCAGTTGAATGAAAGATCTCGGAGGTTGAACACTGTATGTTCGGTTTTGTCGGCTTCGTTTAGCGCGCGTTCCTTTCTTTCGCGATTTTTTCGCGCCGCAAATCCAACGCACGCGAGAAAGTCGAGAAAAATCTCGATCTGTTCGATAGGCGCGATTTTGTAAGACCGTTTCGTGCTTCGACGTTGGGAAGCAGCAAAAACGCAGCGTGCGTCGATCTGTTATACGCGAATGGAGCTACGTATCTCCCGTACGTAAACGACGACAATTGTCCAGAGTGGGAAGAACTCGGAAGAGAAATATTTATCGCCAGTGGTGATTCTCATTGATCAAGTAAGAAATATCTGTTTATTCGCTTTGCAGAAACGTAATACACAAGAAGATAACGTGTTCGCGTATGCCAAAAAAAAAAAAAATCAAATCAATTTTATGTTACGCAAAACGACAATGTTTAGCTCTTTGATTTGTGATCGCGCGCAAGACAAGATCGTTCGAATAAATTATAAATTACTTATCAACGATTACAAATTCGCAATTATAAATTCCTCATACGCGGACAAAGTTTTCTCGGTTTATGCGCGTCGATTTTTTTTTTTTTTTTTTTTTTCATATTTGGTGTTAACTGTTATGACGAGGAAGCGTTAGTAGTTTAAATTTCGCGATTCTCTTCGCGCGATAGCTCCGTGCGCTGCAATATGTTTTGCCACGCAACAGAGCTTCGGCCGAGTTGACGGCCCAGTTTTTATTAAACCCCTTCGCGCATCCAGGCACGTTGATTAATGTAACAACCGTGTTTGAAATTAGTGAAAGTTTTTATTCTGATAAATAATGCAGTGATATATAAGCGACTTACAAAGAAGAACACGTTTACTTGCTAATTATTAGGTTTTATTAATTCCTTAATGAACAGGTAGCTAAATGTCACGTACTCGTATAATCGCCGAAAGTGACTCACTTCAATTTTTTTGAAATTCTTCGAAATGTTTTCATCTTTAGTTCTGAAACCGGATTTTATATTGCACTTCTCTTCCCCTTTGTTTTATATTTGTGTGACACGTTTAATAAAATACGTAAAAGGTGAATGTTTGAATTCAAAAATTGAATATCTTAACATTTTATGTTAATAACATTGAAATAATATTGAATAATACTATTGAAAATCTTCAAAGTTATCGAGAGATATATTTCGGTGATTACGTAAGAATTTTATACAAAATTTGTGGGAAAGAAAACACACTTTTCGGGTTTGTGAAAGATTGATTTGTACGAAAATTTGAACTCATATTTATATTATGTTTGCATACAAAAGATATTTCAACGGAGAGATTAAAACGATCGTAAACTCACAAAGGAAGGTCATCACTGTTTAGCATTCTGCTCACGAATTAACATCTCGAACAAGGTATGGTTTTCTTTTGACCTTTCTCATTCAGAAGCGAGAATGATTGTCAACATAAAGGGCTTCACGCAGGTAGACCCGATGGGGAATCTTTGCGTTTTTCATCCGCGCGCCGCTACTGCGTACGCTTTCGAACAAAAGTCCTTGACTGCGTGGTATGCGCGTAAAACGTGATCTCGGAGACGGAGAGAAGCGCTGTTACTTTACTCTGTTAGGCCGTGACGCGAAAACATTCTCGATCGGTGCTCTCGACCGGTTTTCTTCTCGATCCTCTTCGCGGACGCACGTACGTTACCTCTCCTTCTGCACGATTTCTTACCTGCACATATTTCGTTGGTCTCTCGGCCTGTCAACATTGGATTTCGAAACGCGAGAAAATGAACGGATTCCTCGCCGTGTGAAACAAATCTCGCGTACGCGACGACTATTTTTGATTCAGCGCCAGTAATCACGCTTATTTTTAGACCACGCCTTGCCGAAAGATTGTTGTACTTGCGACATATAAATTTCATATCACCTGTGTGTGAATGTGAGACGGAATATTTTGATAAAATATCGTATCAATAGGTTATCGCTTGTTTACGTCTCTCGATTAGAGGATCAGCTGTCACAACAATACAGGCGAGCTGATGCTCACAAGTGCTTCGTTTTTCCGGTGAAGAAGCAATTCCGCGAAAAAAAAAGACGACAAGTGCGGAAACACAAATTAAACTGACGACGGGTTTATCATTTTGACGAGTCAAAATAAACACTAGGAATTTCCGCGCAAATTGCCGTATGATTAATGCGATTCAAACCTTTCCTTTTTATTAAATGAAAGTGTGTTTCTTCTATTTTAAGTCGAATAACACACATTCGTCCCGCTGACGTAATTTTCTCGAAATTCACAATTCTTTAAACGATCGCTCGCGTAATTCGCGTGTGAAAGAGCGACGGAACGTCATCATCTCGACACTTTTTTTTTTAATAATACACTCGGTTTTGTTTAATAGATTTATTCCTTCGTGGGCAGACTTCCTGCCTACTAGTTGAACTGACTAGATCTGTGAGACCCGCGCGATTTTAAACATCTTTGCGACAAATCAATATTATTAAAATTTTTTTTGTACTATACATAGCAACGAAAAGATATCTAAAGTGTGGTTTGATGTAAAGATAAAGTAAAAATTTTAAAATCCTTTAGATTGTGATAGTTATCTCATAGATAACTAAGTGATATATTATAGATCTTCAAGACGATTTAGAGGAATACGAGACATTTCCGGCTATGCTTCGATTATAACCAAAAGAGTTTTTAAAAAGAATTGTTTTTTATTGAAAAATAAAATACACTGTCACAAAATACAAAACTTATATGACGTATTGCACACCGCCAAAAGTTTATAACTAAAAAACTGTTCGCACAAAAAATCTGTCGTCTTTTAATTATCTTTCAGACACTTATGTGCTGTTTGGAAAGAGGGGTATAACATATATATGAGTCATTTTAATAATATTTTCTCTATTATCTACATGTGACTTGATCCTGACCACAGACTTTATGTTAATAGAGCATCTATCGATGATTCATATATTGATAACCCTGATGTCTTTTTATCATCGCATGAATTAAACTGCATGTGCATCAATGACGTGCGCGAAGGTAGGCATTAAAACAAAGACGTAGTCTCGAGACAAAGCTTCGTCCTATCGAAGCATCGCGCGTTGTCCCATTTAATACTCCACTCCGCCGCAAACTATCTCGGATGACAGTTTGAATCGTACAGAACGGTCCATGAAAGAACCGCCGTAGTATGGTTGCTGCGCGCGGTATACACGACACTCTCTCTCTCTCTCTTTGTAAAATGCGTCATTGAAGGGAGAAGGAGACAGAGGAGGATGGGGATGGAAAGAGGTCGTGAGAGCCTCAAGGGGAAAGGAGTCCACCAACAGAGAGCGAAGTTATATGCTACCCGCATGGTCACACATATCGAGCCGGATGAATGCAGGCGTCCTCCCTCCGATACTTCGTTCGCGTGCACACAACGTGAGTGATGAGCGTGAGTGATGTACACCGCGATGTAAAAAGTCATACACACGGGGGGTGACAATTAGGATGTCATTGAAACTATCTTACTGATATTGTTGACGTGTGATATTTTTTTACGTTAAAAAAACATTCTCATTGTTGCGCAACTAGAAATTTGACGTAGTACTTTACATATAATAATATATATTATATTATATATATAATATTTGATACAATATTATAATTATATATATATATATATATATATATATACGTGTATATATATATATATATATAAACAATATATATACAATATATATTATATAGATAAAAATCCATTTTACATTGACGTTATTATCGGTCGTATTCTCTCTTGAAGTTGCAACTCGCGAATATAATTCAAACACAGACAGCGATGACTCAGGCAAGCTCGGGTTGCTTGGAACTCAGGAAACGCTGTTAAGCATTTAATTATCATAATAACAGTGATCCTTGGCCCGGACGGAAAATTTTCGCGATGTCGGAAAACGTCGTCGCTGAGATTTTTACAGAAACGTCAAACTCGTCGATTGTTCGTGACCTTTTTTCGCACGCGACTCGAGTTTCCGCGCCGCGCTCGTGCCGCGCGCGAGAGAATAGAACTTCCGGTGATCACGCGAACGAGACAGTTTAAAACCGCGAGTGTTTGTACTCTTTGCGCACCGAGCGCTGGGTGATTAGATTATACCTACGCGCGCGCGATGACTGGATTTTCTCAGAATGACGATGTAGTGGCACGAGTGTCGCCGACGACAGTTGATTTGACGTTTACGCCAAGGCCGTTTTCACACGTAAAGCGTTCCAATTATTACCACAGCGACTTCCGAGTAGTAACCCGTTGTTGTCTGCAAAATATTCTCGTTTCCTCAGAGACTTACGCGATCGTTTTCTCACTTCGACTCTCTTTGTCCGCGTCGCAATTAAATGCTGAACACACACGACATCGCGCCTTTATTTGTCTCGCTGTGAAGATCAATGTCTAGAGTTTCTTCCAAAGTTCGCATCACGACTGCACGTTATTCGACGAGCTCATTAGCGCAAACGTAACTCGAAACTCTTTGTGCGCCGTAGACCGTTCGACTTCCTCGGGTGGAAGCGGCCGGTGACAATTGTGCGAGGGGTGTCCAATTGTCGAAACCAATCGATCGGAGAGAGTCCTCGTCTAATAATACGGAGAGAACAGGCGGAGCGAAGCGTTCGTGTGATCGGTCGAAGTAACGATTGGGAATCAGCGCTCGAATGTTCCAACATTGATCGCGTTTCTTGACTTGAATGAATTACACTTATAAGCGAAAGACTAAGCTTCGTGACGATCCCGGGATCCATAATTAATTTTTTGTATATGTTTTTTTGCGCGTCTAGTTTGCATTTTTAATCAACTGGACTGACTGTGTATATTTTACTTGTCCATTTTACATTGACTTTATTATCGGCGACAACGCCGCACAATCTAAAAGTAGGTCTCTCGTAAAGTAGGTCTCTGCAAAATTATCCTTTCGAACGGACTTGTCTCACAACAAGATTGTTTCACATGGATAAGACATTTAAGTTAATATCATTTGTATATTACGCACACACGCACATCTTTTTCACATAATATACTCACGAAATATCACAGTGTGATATCTGTTGAACAAAAAAAAAAAAAAAAAACAAACGTTACCTTTCCAAATTACAGTGCGTGACTTTTCCTGTCGTAATATTCCGTTACATAAAAAATGTCGCCAATTCGTTCAGCCACAAAAGAGTTCAACGTTCACGCACGATAGTTCGCGATTCGAGACGTTGTGTTTTTCTTCGACGCTTATCTATATACAAACTTCGATTCCATTCGACGATACAAGTCTTCTGTAATTCAATCTTCAGAAAATCCAGTATCGAATTTTACTAGTCTCGTGTGTTTCTGAGCAATGTATAAGATAACGCAGCGAGATACTCGCGTCAAATTCGTTTACTACCAAGGAAACGGATCTTCGATTACGCACACACTTCTTTTATTATTATACTTCCCGAGACAGGCTGTGTTAACCGTTGTTCGTGAGATATCATTATGATGACAATGAGAAATTAGTTCCCGGCAGTATAATTCCGGAAATCAGATTAGGCACTTTTCGTTGTGTGTGTCTTTTTCTCTGTGCTCTCCCGCGGCGTATCGGAATCGATCGTAACTGCGATGAGCAGTTGCGTAATTTGATTTTCGCCTCATTAACGTAACGATGGAAAGCTTCGACAAAATTGTTTTCCAGATACGAAGTTGCGAACCAACTTCCAACGCGTAAATTCGTTCGCGCGCGCGATTTTCTTTTATTCCGTGAAAAGAACGGAAAACTCCCGTAATGTTTCTTCCGAAACTTGGATCTGATAGTGCTTTCTGTGTACATTGGAAGTTTTTGTTTATTCTCTTACAAAAACCTCAGACAACAACTGATATGACTTGTTAAGATAATATCACTCTTCAAAAGAATGTTAAGAGTATCATATTATTCTTCACAAACTATTTCTGTTGAAAGATTCTTGTTGAAAGGTTCCTGTTGAAGGGTTCTTGTTGAAAGATAGAAGTATCATTTTTTTCATACAGTTTATGCTTAAATAATAATACAACAGAAATAAAATACAACAGAAAAGCTGCGCACAGCGATAACAAAAAAAATGTGTTGCGCACACATGAATTATCTAATCTGTAGTCGGAGCAGTTCTAAGATCCCTTTATCTAAGAGAAACCCAAGAAAGATAACCTCACACACTATTCGTTTCACACCTATATTTTATGTTTTTTTCTTATATGCACACACGTAATTTTCAGTAAACGCTCAATAAAGTATTTCTATTATTATTAACACCGTTAGTTTTTTTTTTGCGCGAAAGATGAACGCGCGAGTATATTTACGACTGCGCAATTTTCCAACAAGATGTATTTATATACGCAGGAAAGTCCGTGAATCGGACGGTCAGACGGTTGCACTTAGCGCTGCTAATTGCACCGTGCGAACTGGTGTCTCCTCTGTTCGTGTTCATTGATGCGGGCTGTCTTGCGGCAATCATGTAATCGAGCCGCGGAATATAAGGTAACGACAGCGTTATCTGCGGAATAAACGTTAAAATCGCGCGATTAGATAACGCGCGGAAAGAAAATGTTCGGTCGCGCGGTTCATCGGCCGAGCTCATCATTATTCCGCGTGAGGTGTTGCCTCAATGTAAATCGCCTAACATTTCCGTATGAGTCAAAAAAAGATTTGTGACACGTGACGGCGAGCAAAGCGAGTTGTCTGGGTAATGCGAGAAAAAAAATAAAAAGAAAGAAATTAAAAGTATGAAGAAGACAAAATTTTGGAAGCTCGTACTAATTGAACTTTGACGACTGTTCGCAAAAGTAAGAGACAAGCTAATTTCGCTTTCCACGAAATTATTATAGCAGCGCGTTACTGTGTTTCTTATTCCATTCGTCCTGTCATATTTATTTCAATCCAGAATATAATGCAATATTCTCTCTATAAAGTTTCGGTACATAATTTATATTATTCTTATCTCATTGTCTTGTAGTCTTGTCATTGTCTTAAGTAAATCACACATAAAATACATAATATGAAACTTGCTGTTTCTTTTGATTATTAACTACTTGTAGAACCTGACGTAGATTTCGTTTCCAGCGAGTTTGTCGCAGAAACGTGCAGAAACTCGACTCGGCAACTAAGTAAAAATATCGTCGTACGCATTATCTCGTTATGTTTGATTTATGTTTAAGCCTAGAGGAAAAAATATTAAATTATATAAAATATTATCTCAATATTTTAGAATTTTATTACACAGAATTGTCCCAACATCCTCTTATTTCTAAATATTTTTTTGGGCGTTTTCCTCATTAAGCTTATCTTCTCTTTAATCAACAGTTCTTCCTATCGCGTGTTCCAAGTTGACGTCTATAAATATTTATGTGTCCTTTGTGCGGAAATCACAGCCAGAGAGGATGCACATCCCGCAGACGGACAGAGTTCGATATATCGTTTTATCGCAAACTCCCTACATCCTGTAACTCTCGTTTGTGCTCTCGGCGCACTCGCTATACACCACGCAGAGTCCCTGAACTTTTTTCTACATAAACGAATTAATTCCCGTCGGAGTCGTGGAGAGAGAAAGAGAGAGAGTGACAGAATTGAAGGGTCGCTCCCCTTTTCGACTTCAGCAAAGGGGAAGCATGTACTAGAATTCGGGTGCGAGAACGAGGATTTTCGCTTAATTCTTCCATTTTGTTTGTCTCTCCGCCGCGCAAAAACCAAACAAAACTCAGCAAAATAGCCGAGATTGCGAGTTTTTTTTTTTTTTGTTTTTTTTTTTTTTTTTAACCAAAATACATTTTCCCACAAATTTCTTTTTTCTCTTTTGGTGACGAAAGCAAGCTTAATTTCGATGCTTTTGCAACGGCGAAAATTTGCGTTTGCAAATAAAATTCAAAGTGTGTAAAAAATCTCTTAAAAAAATAAAATCTTATAAAAAAATTCTCTTTTTTATATTAAAAAAGGCAGATAAAAATACGTACAGACACGCGTATTTGCGAGTCTCATTTCTCGTCATACTTCACCGTTACTTTCGGACTCGGTGGGTCTAACGCCCGGTTACGCGATTCGCGTCATTAGAGCGGTTTCGTGAATTCGATGCGTGCGTATTTCCACGCACACATCGGTGCGTTCCCACACACGGGCGAGCGTCTGTCTCTCGTTCCCGACACGAGAACACAATCGCGTAACGAGCTTCACCTCTTTCACTGCGTCTCGTCGCACGTAACTGTCGGTGACATATACAGTTACGAAATACATTTACGAAGGGGACACACGTGGGTTCGCTCGCTCGTCGTAGCGACAGATAATTACGCTGACGTACCGGCGTGTGGGTAATTTGTACACAAAGAAACGAAAGAAGCGTCTCTGAGAAAAACCGTGTCTTTCCGGGTGCCGTTCCAGAAAAGGTCACTGCAGATCTGCAATCCTTTTTCCGCGAAGCATCCCGCTTCGTTTTACAACGCGTAATTAATTATCGGAGTGAAACTCGGAAATGTAACGCGCGGGTTAGTTGTACCAGAACGTAATATAAGGCTAATTAGAATTTTCGTAACTTTCGATCGGCTCGTTCTGGCAGTTTTTTTTCCACAACTTCTAATTGGGTCGCTTTGGCATTAAGTTTTATTAATTTGTAATTTTCATTGCGCGCTCATCATTTTGTACCGATATTTCAGCGTTTTCTTTCAAGAGAGAAAAAAATCTCTTTCTCAAAACGAAGAGAGGAAATTGGCTTGAAGCAAAAAACTACGCGCTCATATAAGGCGCGCGTAATAATAAACATACATGGGCGCGAGATTTTCGTAGGCGTGAGATGAGGTCAGACGATTGAATTCGTCTCGGAATATTGATCCAGTCCATTAAACGATCTAAAGCAACTTCCGGTCGCCACTCGGACAGCCGCTTGACGTGAATTCACTCGCCGCGCTACGTGAATCATACGCGCGCGAGTCATGACAAAAACGTGAAGCTTAAATCCCGCGTATGTGCACCACGTGTGCGCGCCTCTGATTCATGTATTTTACTCGATTCCGCACGATTTCCGGTCGTTTGCGCACGCGACTGAAATTTTCGTTCGCCACGGAATCGTCGAATGTTCGTCGGCCAAAACTCGATATTCCTGATTGCCCGAGCGAAATCCTTCGCAATATCGACACGCATCCCCGTTCAATGAAATTGCTCGCTTTCTCTCTCTCCTTCTCCTTCTCTTTCTCTTTCTCTCTCTCTTTCTCTCTCTCTCTCTCTCTTTTCCTCTATATAGAAAATTCTCCGCAATATATTCTTTTGCAATTGGCAAGCAGCGAGTGTACAAACTTTACGCGCGTATCAGATCGATCAAACGTGAATCGATCGTGCAACTGTATCGCATCTTCTATCATATCTAACACAGTGCCGTTTATTAAAGTTGTAAGAAGTATCATTTAACTGGAGCAACTCAACGCGCTTATTTGTATTAAATAGACGCCGCGTAATTGGACGCTTGGGGCAGCTGAGTGGTTTCGCCGTATCGATCGTGATTCATTACAGTCATCGCCAGTGTGCGCAAAGTCGAGCAGAATCGCTAACAGAGATTTTCTGCGAGACGAGAATTTAGCATTTGATAATAGAAATTTTATTCTTTTTTTCTTAAGCGTCGCGCGAATATAATTGCGTGCGCGACCTTCGTGCATTTTGCAATCGTTCGTTAATACCCGCGGTTTGACATGAGTTATGTAGTTTGCGACACGCTAACGCGGCATTAAACACGACATTTTAATCTGACTTGCAGAAAACAGATGACCGCATTTTTTCGAAGTCAAATGAACGCGTAAACACGAAAGAGCGTAAACAGATTGTGATCCGATAAGATGCAATGAAACGTCGATAGCGAGAGTGTTTTGCGAAGTTCAAAGTCATCATCGATCGGCCAGAATGGGGTCTGCAGTCTGGTTGCTGCTGACGTTGATAACCTTGACGAGTGCAGTAAAAGTTCTCGAAGGACCGAATGTATGCACGCGGCAAGAAATGTGAGTAATTTAATTAAATTCGAAATAGTTAATTAAATGAGAGAGCACGAAAGTCCTCGACCGGCCGTTTATCCGATCTGTGCTCGTTGCTCGGTACAACCGTTCTGAGACACTTATCTTTGATTTCGTTTCTCTCTGCGTATGTGTGCGTTAAAATTTTCAGGGAGATAAATATATTTATATGTTTGTATACTTATATATTTTAATTTGTTTTCTTTAGATACAAAGTAACGGTAAAAGTATCCGAACAGAAACCTTACACTGTGAGGGAGAATACGTGGTGCTGGAGTTTCCCTCCGAGATGTTCCAAATACAAAGTGGTCTACAGAACGATCTACAAAGAACAGGTCGGTTATCTAACTAACTAGCACTTCTTATTCGAAAGCATTATATAATTTCTATTTTGCGTTAAGAGTTTCAAAATTAGGAAACACTCGAATCGAAAATTTCGATTTGGATATGATTTCGAACAATCAAAATCCGTTCAAATTACAGTTTTTTTTAGTTATTTTAATTATTTTATCTATTTTCAGTGAAAAGTTCTTCAACTATTGTAAATTTGCATCTTCGGCGTGTTTTACATACAAAATAGAAAACAATAAATGCGATGTGAACATAAAATAAAAGAATCTAAGAATCTAAAGCAAGAACCGAAATTAATCTAATCGATCTGGTTGCGGTTTCAGTGTTAGCTACAGACTTCGCAAAATTTCGGTTTCGCTTTCGATCCGACCGTAAAACATTGATTACGAAACGGTCATTGGTTCCGGTTCGGCTCCGGACCCAAAAATCGACCGGAATATTTTGCTACTGAGATTTTATAATAAATTCGAGTTAAGAGATAGAGGGAAAAGAAAACCGTGGAGAAACGATTGTCGTCGAGTAACAGTTCAAGTCGCTCGGTGAACGCGCTCGTAATCCTATTACGTACGGCTCTTGCAGGAATTGACAAAACAACGACCCGTGGAGGAATGTTGCAAAGGCTACACGGAGACCACGAGTGGCGATCGTTGCATTCCAGTTTGTTCGGAGGATTGTCGACACGGCACTTGCATCGCGCCCGATGTCTGCAAGTGCGAGACGGGATACGGCGGACCTTTGTGCGACTTCAGTAAGTCACGACTCCATGTCTACACATGCAACTAACGATAACAGGGCACGCGAGTTTTAACAGTTCTAAGTAATTAGGTATCGACGTCATTGTACACATGTTGCGTTTCGTTCAGAGAGTTTGCTATTTGATACGGAAAATATCAAATGTCACAGAGAGAAACTTCGAGAAACGATAAGCACAATCAAGTAACAAGAAACGCGTCTATCTGTGTTTAAAAAAGTTTAAAGTTTAATCACTTTATATAATCTCCTAAATTATTTACGTGAACGCATCTGCAATCGCCGAGTTGTTTCTTCGTCGAAGTGTTCTGACGCAAAGAGATTTTTTCGGAAGAGATATGTAATTTCGCGCGCACATTGTCAAAGATGATGAGTTCGTTTAAACGGCGTAGAGATGGCATCTATTTTTAACTCCCGTGTGAACACAGGGTGCCCGTCGGGTAAATGGGGCAGAGATTGCAAAATGGATTGCAAGTGTCAGAACGGAGCTACGTGCGATCCGTTCGACGGCAAGTGTATGTGCACGAGGGGCTGGACCGGCGTTTACTGCGACGAGAAGTGTTCTTCCAACCGCTACGGGCAAGACTGCGCCGAGGAGTGCCGTTGCAGAAACGGCGGAAGCTGTCATCACATCTCTGGCGAGTGTCACTGCACCTCCGGCTACACCGGTCCACTGTGAGTTTCTTCTTCGATTTTTGTAAAAACGTCTCCGGCGACTAAAAACTGCGAGAGATTACGACACGCTGTTATAATTATTGATCTTTTTATCGAATTCTGTGTATTACAAGTATTTATCATATTTCTCAGAAAAAACTGATTATGTAAGAGTTTCTTGAAACAACAGTTTTACTCTGAGTAAAAAAAATATAAATGCAAACAAAACACAAATCAATTCTCAAATTTATTCAAATTAAATAAATATAAAAATAATATTTTTAATATAAATTAATATAAATTAAAATCAAAACAAAGTAAATTGTGTGATAAAAAAACGGGGAACTTTATATAAGCGATATATGTACATTGTTCGATCATTATTGGTCGCTATATAATGACTAATGTGTGTTGCACAGATGCGACGATGTGTGCCCGTTGGGTAAACACGGTGAGGAATGTAAGTCCGAATGCCGTTGTCAGAACGGAGGTAGCTGCAGCCCGGTGACCGGCAAGTGTTACTGCACACCTGGGTGGTCGGTGAGCGAGATTTTGCGTCATTTTGAATTAATCGAGAAACGCTTCATGATCACATAATCTGACGATTGTCACACAGGGTTCGGTGTGTGCGAATCGATGCCCGGAGGGTTTCTGGGGCAAAAACTGTTCGCAAATCTGTGACTGCTACAACGGAGCCGGTTGCGATCATATCACGGGCAAGTGTCAGTGCAAACTGGGCTCCTACGGCAACAAAGTAAATATCAAATCCATTATTGTGTGCGAATCATCACGTTGCCCACATCGATCGATTAATATTTGTTTTTGTCTTTCTCACCGCGAAAAAAACAGTGTTTGAGCATCTGTCCGGAAGGCACATTTGGGTTGAATTGCACAAACAAGTGCACCTGTGAAAACGGTGCCACCTGTGATCCCGTTAACGGTACCTGCACGTGCAGCCCAGGCTGGATAGGCGATATTTGTAGCCAACGTGCTTGCGAGAACGGCTTGTACGGTCCTGATTGCGCAAAGGTGAGAAATGATTCGCTTCGCGGAACTTCATTCTACCGTCGCGAGTTTCCGCGTAGATATCGAGTAAAACTTTTACTCTTGTTTGAAGGTTTGCGAATGCGAAAATAATAACACGGAACTGTGTCATCCTTGGAGCGGACAGTGCTCGTGCAAGACAGGATGGGACGGCGAGACCTGCTCCAGACCATGTCCTTTTTACACATACGGCAAAGGCTGTAAGAATCGTTGCGACTGCATGAACAACGCGCAGTGCTCGCCTGTCGACGGTACTTGCATCTGCGCCGCCGGATATCGTGGAAAGGATTGCGGCGAACTGTGTCCCGAGAATACTTTCGGAGAAGATTGCGCGCAGAAGTGCGCCTGCAAGAACGGCGCTACTTGCTCGCCCGAGAACGGACGCTGCAACTGCACAGCTGGTAATTATAACATCCTTGTCGCGCGCTCAATAATCTGAGCACAATTAGACTTGCAGTAACGGAATCTTGTTTAAAGAGAAAACTTATCAGAGAAGATTTATCGGAATCGCACTTTAGTCTCTCCGAAGTGTTTGAACGTTTACTTGTTTTAATATATTTTATTGTCCTTGTTGATAGTCTTGTCAAGTCTTGTCTCTGTTATCTCTTTTAATTTTGCATTTTTAATTGCATATACTTCTTGCATGAAGATTAGACAACCGATTCGCTTTCACACATTTTTATTCGCCGTAGTTCGTAGAAATATATCGTAGTGAAATTTAACGAATCGCGTCTCTCTCCCTCTCGGAGTATTTCCGATGAAAAAGATATTCGACGTCGGTAAGTACGTTCAGACTGTACACGTTTCTCTGTGTGACGTTTTGCCAGGATGGGTCGGTGTGCTGTGCGATCGTCCGTGCGACGACAAGTCCTACGGCAAGGACTGCGAGGGCAAGTGCAAGTGCTTTAACAATGCCGCCTGCAATCCGCAAAATGGTAAGGTGTGGGCCGAGACGGCAATTCTTTTTTCTCGCTAAGATTTCGCAACTATTGAGAACGAAGTTCTTAGAAGTTTTTTGTACATTGAAATATATTAGTAGTCTCGAAATCATGTACAGAGTAAACGCGCGTAGACGAGTTACCTACCTAAGACGAGTTTTTTTTCTCTTGCACCTGTGCACCACGAAAAAACACGCGTTACTTTATCTATGCACACGCAGGCACGTGCACGTGTGCGGCTGGTTTCACCGGCACACTGTGTCAGGATCGTTGTAAAAAGGGATTCTTCGGAAACGGATGCAATCAGACTTGCGACTGTGTCGAGGAGAACACCGTGGATTGCGACTCAGCTACTGGATATTGCAACTGCAAGCCAGAATGGCGAGGTTTGTCAAAAATTCACTATCGCGTTCGGCCGTTGATGCGTCAGAATATCTTGCGCGTCAAAGTGCGATGATCTCTTATAAATATTAAATATTATTTTAATTATTATTAAATTTATTAAAAATAAGAAATAAAACTTGGAAAACTTAATTACAAAAAAGAGCACAAATGTATTAGTTGTGTTAGTTTGAAAAAAAAGTATCGTAAAAGATGAACGGTAATTAAATTTTAATGAATAAGAAAACTGTCGAGTGTAGGATCGATTTTTTCGAGACGGTTTTTTTTTCTGCCTTAACGTCAAAACAGGAGTTCGATGCGAAACGAAATGCCCGGAAGGTCTTTACGGCGAGAATTGTCGTTCGCATTGCGAATGCATGAACAATAGTTCGTGTGATCCGACGAGCGGAAATTGCGTCTGCGCTAGGGGTTGGGAAGGCCCCGATTGCTCGAAACCCTGCAAGGAAGGATGGTACGGGTTAAGATGCAAAGAAAAATGCCCGGAAAAAATGAACGGTAATGAAGATCGCCTACATACACAGTTTTGAAGACCTCGTTGCACGACGTTGTCAGAAATTATTTACCATATTTAACAAGTAAAATTGCATGATTGATTTTTATACACAAAATAGTGTTTCATTGAAGCATAAAATAACTCTGTGTTGTGTTGTCGCTTATGGTAGAATTGCGTTGCACATTTAACATCTTAATTATGTACATATCATTTTTCTAATTCATGAATTTTATAACGCACAAATCGGAACGTTCTAAGTCAGTCGATTTCACGGAACGTATTTTTACGTAAGTCGAGCTATTTTTAACACTGAAGTAAACATTTTACTATATAAGTAAATTGAATAATCAGAAGAAAAACCAAACTTCTCCCGCTTGTGGTATCCGGAAATGTAGATAACAGGCTTGGTTTTGCGGATTGTTCTCTACGTGTTTCATGGTACAGCTAACAGAATTCTTGATAAAGAAGCGATTTGATTGTCACTTACGTAAATACTGACGCAAATGTTAATTATGACGCTACGACTTTTGATCTTTGTCACCGACGGTTCTTTTATTATCAGAAACTTCAGTAATTCTGTCGTAATCGTTGTTTTATCTGTCTCATAGGCGGAAATCTTGTAACAGAAAAATATGACACATTAAAAGTTAGATAAATACATGTGACTAACAAAATCATCTCTACGTAAATCTTTTTTTTTTATGTTATTGTTATTTTTATTTTTTTTTTAGGAAACATAACTTGCGATCACGTTACCGGCGAGTACGTCTGCCGACCGGGATATTTGGGTCTGACTTGCGAACATCCGTGTCCTCCTAATCGCTACGGATTGAACTGCGCGAATCATTGTCATTGCAAAAATGGCGGAGAGTGTCATCATGTAACAGGTGCGTTGCGGAGACTTTGGAAAATTTCTCGAAGTGTTTTTCAGGAGAGACTTATTATTCAAATGTCAAAATTTTTCAATCAGGTGTGTGCCAGTGTCGACCCGGTTGGCAGGGCGAATATTGCCAAACACCTTGCGCGGAGGGCACGTACGGCGTGAATTGCACGCAGCACTGCAAGTGCCAGAACGGCGGAAAATGCAGATCCAACGACGGTCACTGCCGATGCACGTCGGGATGGACCGGAACTAGATGCACCGAAAGTAGGTTCAGAAAATTGTATTGTGATATATATTACGTTAATAAAATAAATTTATAAAAATGCTAATAAATATAAATACTCGTTTGGTTCAGTTTGTCCCGAGGGATACTACGGTGATCACTGCATGGAACCTTGCGATTGCAAAAACGACTTCTTCATGTGTCATCCGTCCGAGGGTTGTATCTGCAGACATGGTTACACAGGTATACGAGAAGTACATGTGAAAAATCAATATTGCGTACGAGGAATTAAAATTGTTTTAACAGAAATGATCTGAAATTATTAATGAATTTGTTCTCAGGGGAAAACTGCGACGAGCAATTATTCTCTCGTAATATTCAAGAGAAGGAAGAAGGAGGATACGGGCACATAGTGGCGGTAATATTTGCAGCTATCGTTGTAATTTGCATGTCATTGGCTGCGTGGATGTATCATCGTCGCAGAGTGGCCGACCTTAAGAACGAAATAGCTCAAGTGCAATACACAGCCGAGCCGATGTCTTCGCCAGGTAATTGTTTTTTTTTTTTTTTTGATAAAATTGTTATGTGCAAATTATTTTGTTCAAAACAAAAAAATTGAGAATGTTACATTGAGCGGTGCGAATGTCGCTTTTGCCGTAGAACGAAATCAATTCGACAATCCGGTATACGCGTATCAAGGTTCTTCGAAGTTCGACGACGGCACTACTACTCTGCTGAACAACTTCCAGTTTCGAAATAATCTTCATAAAAACATAAACACGGAAAAGGCTAAATTCGGTCTGTGCACCGACGATGAAGACGATTGCAAAGGTACAACATGGTTTTTTAACGACAAAAGAAGAAATATACAAACATATAATAATTAATTTTTTGCACTTAGAAGCGTACGATCTGAAGAACAGGGACGCCGATATGGGAAATCCAAACTTGAACGTGTATCATAGCATTGACGAAACGGACGGTAAAAAGGTCGAACACGTCTACGACGAGATCAAGCAGAACAATGAATCGGAATACGATGAGTTAAATCAGCCGCGACCGGTGAGTTGGAACATAAAGCCACAGTCGAGTCGAATGCTCAACGGCTTCTTGAGTAAATCGCGTGACAATCCAGGACCCAGTAAAGCAACAGATAAGGATCCAGAATTAGGTTAAACGTAAAAAGTGCAGCGCAACGTTCTTCATCTTCAACTATCCAGGTTTGAAATATTACAGAACTTCATTCAATTTGTTGTAGGAATTGTTTCCACCGTTTGCTTATTATAGACTGTTTTCTTAAGATTGAGCAAGTCTGTGGTACTACTTTCATTATCGTTTAAAACAGTTTTTCATGTCCTTTTTTATATTATATATAATAATTTTATATATATAATATTAATATTATATAATATATATATATATATAATATATAAGCGCACTTAAATTTGCCAAAATCTATTTTATAATAAATATGTTGAGTAGTGTGGAAAAAATCAATTTGCGTACTTTTTTTTATGTTTTTCTGTGGCAAGAGTGTGTCAGTATTATTGTAACAACGAGAGAGAAATATCGCTTCTTAAAAACACAAAACTCATTTTTAGATTTTTAGAAAACACTTTTAAAGTAACAAAATTTGTTATGATCTTTTCTTTGCTTTTTTTATATTATCGATCTCTGTCATTTTCTCATATCATTTTGTGATAAACCACCTTATTGCAATAATTCTAAGCGAGAGAAACATTTTTGTATATATAACAATTTTTTACATATAAGTACGTATAGTGTTGTAAGTAAATTATTATATCTATATATCTACTTTGATATGTGCATATATCGCCAAAAAAGAGTATAAGTAATTTAAGATGAACGCGTAAAAAGATATCATGAATGAAGAAATTTCTTTACGTAAAGTAGTATTCATCAGGCACAACGTAAATCTATGCAGTCACTGGGCAATTCCTATATATCGATAATTTGTATTTATCATACAGTTATCAATATGCACGTCGCGATAACAAAAAGCATTTAAAAGAATATTTTATTATTAGCTTAAAGAGAGTAATTTAACTCATTTAGGGTAAAATAATGTTGGATCTGGCGAATAAATACAATTCCATATAAATGCCATAATTAGACAATTATACGAAATTTATATAGATAGTTAATAAATTAAAAACAAAGTGTTATACATATATATAATATTTTTATGATATTCTTACTCTTGAGTAAAAAAAAAAAAAAAAAACAATTTTTTTATCTTTTTTATAACTTTTATCATTTTTGATTATGCGTACGATTTTTATTAAATATGCGTACAAATAGTTTACATATTTATCGAATCTTTTATATTGTTTGTTTATAAAAGACGCGACATTTCGCTTGTTGTCGTCTATTTTGTAATTAGTTTATAATATAATTATGGGTTTTTGTATTCTAAAAATTAAAAGAGCTTAAAATAGCATTGCTCCGAAGTGCATATAAGTAATATTTATGCAATAAAAGAATTTGTAAGGATATAAATATAAATAATATAGCAGGATAGATATAAATTTAAATTTTATCAATAAGACAAGAACCAGTGTGATATATCATAATGCGCGTTATTGTTATTACATAATAGATTCAAATGGATTACTTACAACTGTACACTTGAGTGTAATGTAAAAAACACTTGTTCTTCGATTATTGCCCAACTTAACTTGTAAGAAATGTAAAGCGTATACATTTAAAGCACTTTGTGCAATATCGCCTTACATTCTGAACAATCGATCGATAAGGATCGATTGTTCACGAATTAACGTTAGATAATTAAAAGAACAAAAAATCCGTGATTTCCGCTTGCTCGTATCATACGGCGTAATGTAAACTAGCGAATTGTTTGCAATCGAATTAGCCTTCTCTGAGTCTTCGCGCTTGCATGACATCCCAAATCGATGGCAAAAGCCAGTAGCTTCCTCCGAGGAACTGCAACAACGCGATCATGCGGAGACAGACGTTCTCGCCTGTAAAAAAGTGAAAAGTAAAACAAATACACAAATAAAAAAACAATGTTAGATCCATCTCTTTTACTGTTACATTGTTACGCGCGCGTTGCGTACCAAAGACAAAATTCATGAACTTCTCTGTAAAATTGTCTCAAATAAAAAATCAATGTTACGAAATACGCACTGTACACGAAACAGAAAATCAGTACTCCCATTCCGACGAAGGTGGAGAACAACTTGTGCGAACGGCGCACGAACTGATTACCCAGCACGTCGCAGAGCGTCAAGTCTTGGCAGCTGAGCAAACTGCTTATGCTGATACCGCCGAGCAGCGAGCATATTAGAAACGAATAATAGTTCTTTGTATAAGTTAAACCTAGAAACGAAATGAGAATTTGAAGAAATTAACAATGTTGATTTGATGAAATGCTTTGATATTATTTTGTTTTTGCACAGAAAAAAAACCTGCGAGAGAAAAACGCGTTTCTTACTTAATAAAATAATACTGCCTAGCCAGCAGGCGCCACCGAAATACAATCTTCTGCACTGGGCAGTGGTGGTAACGGTCCAACAACTAACTACACTGGGTAGAAAGGAGCCTACACCAGCGACCACCAATAATATCATCCAACTGTCCGTGTAATCAGGTCCTCCTCGCTTCAGATATAAAACGGGCACCAGAATCCAGAAGAAAAGCGTGCCCGTTTTTATCCCGATCCACGTTATCACCGCTATCCAGAACCGGAAGTAATAAAGCACTCGGAACTTCTGCTTCCACTTGCTGGTCGATCGCATGGACGGACTGACGAACAACTCGACGTCCTCCTCGTCCGGTTCCTGATAAGCGTAGATGCTGTTCACTTCGCTGAACAAAGGAGCGGCATTTCTGTCTTTATCGCCGTTATTGTAACCGACATTGTCCATGCCTATGTCCCGCCTATCCGTTTCCGATTCTCTGTCCGATATTCTGATACCCAATTCGTTGTCTTCTTCGCTCGGCAGGAGTAGTCTAATTTAACATAATAATAAATTAATATATTGACAAATATGTATTATACATATATAATATAATCATAAATATATATTACAATAAATTAATATATTAATATAGTGGAATTAATATTAATTATATTAAAATTAATATTAATTCCACTATATTAAAATTAATATAATTAATTATATTAAAATTAATATTAATTCCACTATATTAATTTTAATTAATCTTTAAAAAACTGTGCGAAAAACGGCGAGATAAACAAATCCTTTTTCACCTGTAAGGTGACGCTCGCTGTAGAGTCGGGGAACGCAAAGTAAGCGTGCCTAGGGCGGTGGGAATGAAGACGATCGTCATCATCAAGAGACCTGTCTTCACTCCGGTTTCCGCGAGCAGGTGGTGCGTGAGCGACGGGACGAGCGTGAAGCCGATGGAAGTGGCGATGTTCTTCAGCATTAGCACCAACGGTAACTTCACCCGGAAGTGTTTTCGCAGTACAGTCTCGCTTTCTACTATCACGAAACTCGCCCCTATGCCCATCACCGCTCCGGCGCTCACGCTAGCTAAGTACGCGCCCACCCCACCAGTTGCCAAATATCCCGAAGCTATCACGCCCGTAGTAAGGAGAGTCACGCCGATGAGGCCGACCAAGCGCGGTATCGACGCTAAATCCGTAACCGTTTTGGTCCATGGATCTGAAACACGATGAGCGAAAACAAAAGAATATCACGCGCAAAATAAGTAAGTCAATTAAAAACAAAAATAACTACCCGCCAAACTCCAAAAGGCAACGAATAATATCGGCGTTAAAGTGATCTTCTCGCTCCACACGTCGAAGTAAAATGCATTGTTCTTGGTTAAATATCCCAGAACTATGCCATACATCGACAAGACGCTCGGCACAGTTATCTGTTACATTATAACATCTTCCGTCATTATATCTCTTTTTATATTTTGCGCCAAATATGCAATGTATATATTTTACAATTTTTTTTCTCGAATCGTAAGATATGCAAAATTTATTTATAAAAGGTGCCATATACAGGGCATATTGAGAAATACAGGCGCAACATATCAAAAATTTTCATTTTATTTTCTTACTATATTGATTAAAAAATAGTTACGCAATAACGCGGCTCATTATATCGCATATTGTTACAAAAAAAAAAAAAATAATTTGATTTGATCGGATGTGCTTCTTATATCTGGTAAATTTATTTGCCAAAAGAGAAAAATGTAATACAAAATTGTCTTACAGTTCGAGTAATCGTTTTCAACTTTTCAACTTTTGCTCAATTAATTATTAAGTGCCTATAAGTAATTAGAAAAAAAATGTAAAAAACTAATTGCGTATTGTGTGATTCAAATCAGAGATCTAATTTCTAAACACATGTGCAATTTTCACTTGATCGTCACCGAAGAGACACTTGCGAACCTGAATGAAGATAACACCGAAGAGAACGAACCACGAGTAGCCACCGTCTGGAGATGTCGGCCCGATCTCAGGTAACGAACTGACAACTTCATCAAGACGAAGTCGTCCGACGAGCGTCATGCTTCTTTTTGTTTACGCGCGAGGACGCAAAACTCAGAGCAAACATATGCAAAGTACACTTTCGAAGATGCTGATGCGAACTGCGTTAAATAACAACCGCTCCGCGATACAATTATTCCGGGCAAACAACGTCTTATGACAGACAGGTTAACACACAAAATGCGCGCGATATCTAATCTCGGATAAGATGTCGACGCTCCGATAATTATTGATAAGAACAAATAACCACGCCAAGCCGCACCTGCTATAAACGTCAAAGACACTCACAATGTCTGTTCATTTGTCATTTTGACTATACGTGTAACATCTGAGAAGCGTGACGGTAGATTTCAAGAATTACAATAAATAACATTTATTCGTACGAATAGATTATGATCACATTTTTATAAAAACATTAGACGAACTTGTGTTAATTACAATTTGATACGTTGCTTAATGATCTCACATATGTATATAAACATTTTAAGCGTGGAAATGTAAGTCCTATTTTATGCTGCAGACACGCGCGACGTCGAACAATATAAATAAAGTTTAATTCAACGTATAAAAAACAAAATAAGTGAATTATAAGAAGGATATTTTGTTACGAACATTTTACGTGTACAACAACTTTTCTTGCACGCGCTCTCTAATTGTCCGTTGCTTTAATTGACGAGTTTGCTTCACTAGATAAAAGTGACGTTTTTCACTGTATCGCACTCTCTTGCTGATTGAATCGAGCACCGGCTCGATCCTTTTCTGGAGCTTCGTTCTTTGCAGATAGAACAAGGCGCACATCAGTATGATCAGCACGATCGAGAGGAAGCAAAGTATCACCGTCGTGCCACGTCGAGTGGAAGCCAATAATTTCGGCTCGCAATTCTTTGTCTCATGAAAATCGTATCTTGCATTTCCTGATAACAAAAAGGCGATAAACTCTCATTGAAATCTCATGTGTTTTTTTTTTAAACGCGCGAGAAGAGAAAAATTTTAACATTGCTTACCTACGTAACACTGCAAGCTGGATTTGTGTGCGATCGATACTTTCGACTTGTTCATCCACTTGATGAACGGATTCAGTTTGCAGGAACACTCGAAGGGATTGGCCGAGAAATCGACGGCGAAGGATCGATTGTGCTTCGCGAGATGGTCAATGACGTGAAGGTCGCGCTCGAGAACTCTCGTGAATTTGTTACGTCGTAGGTCCAGGAAGCTGAGATTGTGCAGGCACGACAGGTTGAAGTGCAGCGCGGTCAGATTGTTGTCGCCGAGATAGAGATGCAGGAGATTCGGCAGATCGCAGAACACGTTGGCGTCCCGAAACTCCGAGATGTTGTTCTGCTCCAGGTGAAGCTTTATAAGCTTCGTGAGATTACTGGGAATATTCGCACAAAATACACAAAGATGATTTTCCGTGAACAAGAATGTGAAAAATCAAAAACTTTGGCAAAATACCTCTTCACGAAGATATCGTGAAGCGTCGACGCCAGGTTCTTCGGCGAGCCGGTCTCGAAGGCGCCGGTCAAATGCAGTTCCAGAAGAGAGACGAAGTTGGAGAACACTCTCGGATGGCTTCTTACAGGATCCAGCGAGAGCTTGTTGAAATTGAGTATAAGACGTTCCACGTGTTGCACGTGATGATAGGCCTTGCCGCGGATCTCGCGTATGTTGTTATTCGACATGTCGATCACTCGGAGATACGGCAAGTTGTCCAGGGTACCGAACACGTTCCATGGTAATTCCTCCAGCTCGTTTCCCGTGAAGATAAGTACCTAATATCGCGTATCAGAAAAAGTTGATTAAAAAAACTCTCTCATTGATACTTTGTATTGATTTGCCCGATACGCACTTGCGTTTCGTTAGGAAGATGCAGCAGCGGAGACGTGTCTTGGAAACCGGTGTTTGTGCAATTTACGACGTACTGAAAACGATCGTCGTAGCACGTTGTGAGACAGTAACAGCGATTCTTGAAAGCCGGGCCGCACTCCCGCCTGGACGATTCCTGCGTTTCCAGTGAGTGAAAATTCGGATCGTTGCAATCGTTGATCGACTCGGCGATCGAGACCGACACCAGTGCGGATATCAGACAGGAAATGACGGTCTTCATTGTGTATGCGTGTGTGGCTCTTTACGATGACAACGTGCGTTCGGAAAAGACTTCGAGCTTTTATTTACACGGACAAAAGCCGTTACGTCAGTCAAGGAAGATTTCTCGCATCGCTTTCAATCTATAAATTTAGATAAAAAATTGCATGTGTAAACGAAATCACAAGAAATCAGATGCCTGTTATTCAGATGCAAATTGTGTTTCTTCTCTGTCTCCACTTTTTACGTTTAATACCGCCAATAAAACAAGTCGGAGAGTAAAACTACAAATAAGTTTTCGCAACATCGATCTTATCAGCGCGAGAATAATTAGATCATAAACGTTCGCGCAACTGCGCCAACAACATTCGCCGGTAATTTCAAGTGCTTTAGCTTCAAAGTAGGTCGTGTATCGAGTCATACACGGGAAACAAAAACTGGCTCACCCACGCGGCAGGTGATGTCGAAGAGCACCGTTTCTTCGGGGTCTCTCTTTCGAACATTAGATGAGCTCGTGCGTGCTCTTAATATCATGCAACGTGAGATGACCATGGCATGGTTACTTATAGCGGCGTGGCGCGGTATCGAGAGAAAGCGCGTCGAAAAATATATTACGGCTCTGTTTGATAATCCTAAGTAAACTAAGGAAGAAGCGTCGCGAACAAACAGCGGATTATAACTTGATCTTGGGACTTTGTCGCTTTGGACTTTTTTATATTTTTTATATATAATCAATATACATTATATACAATTGTTTGTAGTTTTATACATACTTATATAAATATTATTTAATTCTTTATATGAATATAAATATTTTCTTTCTAACCGGTTGTTCCGACATTATTTAACACTTAATATCGAATTACAGAGAAAGTTATTTGTTTTCCAAATGATACGCAAATATACGTGTGTACACAAGCAAAACTTTATTTTTACACTATTATCAATACACTCGTCGCGCAGTGTATTTTGCAATTACACGCTTGTACAATTTCGACTTTCGATGAGTCAGAGAATTTTTACCTGCCGCAGGATTTGATGGTGAGGCCCCACTTGTTATTCCTCTCGCGTGTGACGTGTACACCGGGAAAAAAAAAGAATCTCAGGAGATCTCCGTACAATCCGTTCGGGAATGCAGCGTCGACTTCTATACATATATGTTTCACTTTGGTGCGAGGAATCTGCGAGAAGAACCACCGACCAGAAGATGCAACACTTTCGGTATCATAAGTCAAAAAGTTTCAGATTATTATTACACGAGAAATCCGCTTGTCTCGAACGGTCTTTTTACCGATTATTCTGGGCCCACACGTGCGCGCGGTGAGATTTTCCGAAACAAGAGCCGAAACGCGATATTGCCCGGAAAAAAAAAGACTCGCGAGGACCAGCAGGCGGACAGCAGGAAACAGTCGCGCAACGCTCCTGTTCTCCGCGCCACGACGGACCGTACAACATTGCACGGCCGTGCTTCATCCCGGGGCCGCACCTGTGGTTCCGCTCCCTCCTAGGCCCCTCGGCAGGTCCCAGGTGCTGCGCACACCGGCCCCTCCTCTTCGTCGTCCTTGTTTTTACCGCTCGCGATTGCGTCGCGCCTACTCTGTCGCCTTCTTCCGAACTTTCTTCTTCCTTCCTGCGCGGTCGCGCAGTTCCATGCTTATTTTATCCTTCCGCTTCGATTATTAGTGGTAACTCAATACTGTTCGCGATTAGAAGCGCATATCGTAGCGCGTTATCGATTACGCAGAAAATAACTCGAGATTTTAGTACGGAACTCGCGTGCTGACTTCAAAATTATCTCATCCGACCGATGAAGAACTGTGAGAAATCCTACCGGGATGCACACATTCAATTTTAATTGTTTCACATTATTTGTATTCTCCCCTCGATACGATCTGTGTAATTATCATTTTAATTTCATATCGCGACGTTTCCGTACTTGATTCGACTGCTACTAAATTTTTCATTAGTTTTTTTCTAGTCGGTTCATTAAAGACACATATAATTTGTAGTATACACTCGTACATTGTATTGTGTGTATATATGGTAATTGTAAATAAATATAAAACACAGCTAGAGATGTACATACGTCTTTATTTGCAGAAAAATCTGCACATAATGTGTGCAGACTGTTGGAAGTTTTTTTTTTTTTATTCATACGATACACAATTTAATTCCACACAATAGAGCACACCGATAAATTCTCACCACAATTTCTTTCGCGGAAGGTTTTACTCTTTATTCCTGCACGAATGGTTCAATATAATCTTACATTTATGGACACACGCAATATTGTTTTCTCTCTATTAAACGGCGAAGAGGATTTACATTTGCGTACTTATGCATTGTATACGACAGAGTATTGATACATAGAATGTGAAAGAGGGGAAGAGAAATATGTACGACAGTTTTAATCAAAATAATTATTGCTGCTACACGCCGTTTTGTATTTTTACATATAAGTAACACTTACTTCGTGTCACAATTTTTTTTTTTACATAAATATCGATTATTTGTGATCTTAGCTTTCCTTGTGTGTCAATTTTCATTAATTTAGTCACGAATTTTTATAGTTTTCCCGTGTAATTACTTTAGAGTTTTACTCGCGACACTCGGGTAAAAAATTTGAATGTGTGATTATTGAAAACAATTCGCAGATTTGATTATTCATACATGTATATATATATATGAGTGATATTTTCGCGAAATTCTTAATTACAATGTACATCAATTGAAAATATCGATTGTTATATTTTTATAGAGTATAAGCATTGTGTATATAACGTCAGCCTTTTGTAGTTACTACTGTTAATGAAAAAAAAAGAATTATGTAGTACATTAAGAAAATGCTGTATATCAAAGTAATATGCAATAACTTTTAGCTGCGATTAAATTTATATAAAAATATGTATTAGTTCTTACGTAAGGTGTGTAACTAATACTTTGTATATAAAATTAAACGGTAACGGGGGTTACACACACACATGTATATAATGCTATTATTTTATAGAATCTGTAGATAATCTTGTGTGATTAGTACCTATATAAAACAATATATAAAATATAACATGCTATATAAGATAAAACGAAAAAAATTAATATAACTTGACATAATCAATTTTTAGACTAGACTAGACACTACAACGTTTGCGCTGTGAACTAAAGAATAGATCTCTGCATGGATCCTATCGTAATATTCATATCTGTTTTTTTTTTTTTAGTTTCGAGATTTGATTTGCGAATTTAATTACATTAGATAAAACATAAGATTCTGTTCTAAGATCAAGATTTAAGACTTTTCGATTTTAACATCGAAATCCAAAATGGGAGTATCGAAAAGTCTTTATACTTATCTAAAATTAGGCAGATAACAATACAGATCTCTGAATGTATTTCTTATAAGCTAAAATTGTTAAGCCATCTCTTAATATTGTTTAAAAACTAGTATACATATTATATGTAAGTATATAAACATTTGATCGCAATGTTATAAATATCTGATATTATACTATATCAGATTCAAAGAATACAGCTTTAGTCATAGAAATAATATATATCATTGCTCTCGTGCAATTTAAAATATAATAATTTTCATTTTATATTAACGCAATGTGCGCTGGTTTGGTTTGCGACTTTGGCCTAAAGAAACCCTAACTGTGCAGGTTGAGAACATTAAATGCTTATACATACGAGTCTTTACTGGAAAGAGATGTAAATAAACTAGTAAGATACAATGGCATTTGGCAGTAGTCAAAAACCCGAAAAGATAAAATAAATTAGTAAATTCAGTATGGTTTATCTTTCTCACATAAAATTTTCCTTTTTTTTTATCAATAAAGATTCTTGTTATATAGATTAAGATCAATAGTAATAAGTATCATAAGTATCAAAATCATAAAAGTATAAACGTCTATTGATATATGTATAGAATAATAAAAAGTGATAAAATTTTTCTTGGAAGTCAGATATCGGCAGTCAAAATTGTTCAGGAAACAATTATATCTACTTAAATTTTTCTTTCCATTTTACACTCTTACTCTCTCAAAACTTTACTTGTACGTATATATACACTACTACTTGTTGCAAGACAATCATTTGATATCATAATGACATCAGAACTATATGTCTGATAACTTTAAACAGCGTCATAAGAACGTCAAATATTGTATATAATTATTGGCTTAGCTTTGTTTTGTATATCTCCAATAGCCTCAGTTCAATATATAATCTTCCTCAAAATTTATATATATACATAGATAAAAAATCACATGATAAAATATTTCGGTTTGCTATCTGTTGTATCTTTGTACCTTTTTTTTCCAAGATAAAAATCAGTCTAAAATTAATATATCTCGCTAACATGAGTTGCTCTGTGCGCATAGATTTAAATATTACAAGAGTTAGTTTGGTAAAATATACAAACCCTGCTCGCGCGTATAATATATGTACATTATGAGATATCAGGTTATTTACAAAGAAATAAAAGTAGAAAACGACACATATCAGATCTTGAATTGGTCCCAAAATAACGCATAAATTCTCACGTAAGATGATAAAGGGAAAGCAACGGTAATCGCTTGTAGAATATGCGATTTGTAACAGTTTGAAAAACACACGTGTTTCAATATTTTAACTCTCAACTATATTAGCAAAATATAAGATGCATTTTGCGCGTAACATTCAGTGGCATTGGCACACAGAAATGGAAAATTTTATTATGCCGTTACTATGGGACGTCCTAGCGTGGGATTATACTTATTTTATATGACACGTGATAAAAAAATAACTTTAAGCTTTGTATCGATCTGACGATCCGCCTTGGCAGAAACAAATCAAAGCGAGTATTAGAGCAACGATTTCTATAATTAAATGTATTATCAGAGCACCTATAAAGTAATAAAATTCATCCTTCAGTATTTGCATCAAGTTTTCCATACATCCCTGTAATAAAATTATATTTTTTTTATTTGCATGAAGTAAATATTACGTTTCATCAAAACCACATGATACGTTAACGCAATATTATTACAAAAATAAAACTTACCTCGCTGTAGATCGCAGAACCCACAATTCCGGCTATTTTTATGCTGCGTCCTTCCTTACAGGCGTTGCTGCTCGGGTCCTTGCAACACGATTCGGGTACTTTGTAGAAATTGTACGGATCGCTGGAAACGGTTAAAAGAAGCGGCATAGAAGAGTCCTTCTTCGAGTATGTACTGCCGGCATAATCTGCAGGACCAGTGGCACCGCAGCATTTGAGATCGGATTGAATGACGTCCATAATTTCTGTGCGACTTTCGATTTCGCCATATTCAGACTACGAAGATAAGATGAATGTTGTTTTTTATCTTTCCAAAATATATGAAAGAGTTATTACGCAATTTGCAAAATCGAGAAAACGTACTTTAACGGTGGTTATCATGCAAGATCTCATCAGTTGGTCTAGTTGGTCTTCATGAGCCAGAAGCCAGCAACTGGACGCGACTTGTGCGACAATCACGACGAGTAAAACGCTGATGAAGCAGGCCAGACAGCTCCGAGAATTCTTCAAAGCGCCCACAAAGCCTAAGCAGGCAATTATGACCATGAAACTCGCGGTGGCGAGCGTGATGTACAGACCAGCGTCATAACTTTTCTTCTGAGAGATTGATACGAAAAATGTCTGATCTATTATCATCCATCCTCCTAGGATCAGCGCCGCTAATCCGACGATCTGTGAAAGACAAACATATTTCTTGCGTACAAAAAATACTGTTATTTTTAAAGTGATAATAAAAATGCTATCTCTCTCTTTCTCTTTCTTAAAATATATTACATAAATTTATAAATTTTATACTCCTATAACTTTGAAAATTGGATTTCCTTGAATTTGATTTTGATATCTCGATCGGCGAAATACGAGATATCTCTCAAGGTCTCAAGTGTGTGTATAGTCTCAACGATGGAAGAAACTAACGAGCCACTTTAACTAACCGAACAGGAGAGTATATACGAGGAGAGTATGTACGAAAGTATATGTAAGGGAGAACGCGCAACATTTACAATGGGATGGTCTGTCCGCCAGATGTGGGAACTTCCATTTAAGAGTGCGTGGGGTTGGGGTTTCCTGCCGTGTCTTTTCGCAACACTTCGCCGTACATACACATTGAATTAGCGTTGGGAAAAACATCGACATAACGATTCTTAATGTTCGAAGTACCGAATTAATACTATAATGAGATACATTCGTGCAAACAGAGTTTCACGAACGAGAAAGACAACAATTTGTCAAATATTCGGAAAGCGAGAACCCTGAAATGTTTAGAAACTTGAGAAATTCTCAGAAACTTTTAACTTTTATCTAGCAAGAAACAGTAAAATATCTACGAAGATATTTATACTTTATCTCCCCTTCAAAAAAGAATAAGAGAATACGCGAAGCCCAGATTAGATTATTAGACTTGTCTCTTGTACAGCCTCTTTTTAATTCATGAGCAAATTGCGCAAGTGTCTATCTTTAAAATAGAGAACATACTTATGATTCTCGCACACGAGAGAGTATTTAGAATTGATGTAAGAACGCGCGCAACAACTAAAAACGGTCCGATGAATCAGGCGGATTCCATTTGGCTAATATCAGAGTTAATATCGATTCGAGTGTGATTCGTTAGCTTGTTATAAAAAAAAAAAAAATCTCAATACGTAATAATTCTTTCTCTTTTTTCTCTCTTTAAATTATCCCTTCATAGATCTCGTCACGTAGATCGAAACATTCGACGTTTTTGCGGCAAACGCGACAAGTTTCAAATCCCGTTTGTAATATAATTTTAAACTCAAGCAAACGTATACACGCAATCGACATTCAGAGAGCGCACTTTTGTTGATGTAGGAATATGACAACGAGCAGGGGGAGGGGAAGATACGACGGGGGCAAAGGAAACTGGGCTGTTAGCGTGGGCCGAAGGTTCGTTGTAGGAAGAACATGCCTCTCGCTCCTTGACTAGAAGACTATATTTAAACACTGTTGCCTGTTATGAATATTTCGATATACGTTTGAGTTTCCTCGATTGTATTCGAATAGAAATAGTTAATATACATAATCGATTTAGCTTGTGATTTGATGATGAAGACTGACGTTAGAAGACTCTCATATCATCCACGTGCTCGATTCCAAGTAGAAAGTTTTTCTTCTCATCATTTTTTCATGGGTTCGCGTTCGGTTTTGGCCATCATCGATATTTCGGTCCTCGGTCGCGCGAAGCGATCGCACACGCGCGCGTACACCTAAATCAAATTCGTAATCTCATTCGCACAGAAATAAAACTCAAGGTTGAACAATAAAATTCTGCAATTTCAAAGTTCTCATTAGCGATGAATTCGACCGCGACATATCATCTGCGTGTCGCATCTCTGTCGCATTCTCTCAACGCGCGTTCCAGAAGATTAATATCGAAATTCTTGGAACATGCTGTACGCAGCGGTTATCAACAATCGCCGCGTTACAAAAGTAACCATATTTCATGTGCTTTTTCGTGGTCAAAGTTCATGCGACAGATTGACACACATGCGATGACCACATTAAGAGAAATAAAGTAAGTACGTGTGTACGTATGTAGAGAAAATATTTAAAAAAATACATATGTAATAAAAATCTTGGTAGCGCGAGAGAGAAGTGCGTTTGTATGACAATGAGAGGAAGAGAGAGAATATACTCAAACAAATTGAAGTAGTCACGAATTGTCTAAGTGGAGAGACACGATTCGGACAAACTTACCAGAAATATAATGCTCACGATAACCAGCCCGTACTTGGACAACGAGTAGCAGACAGTTGCCATTTTGCCTGGAGATGGTTAACGGCGGCGAGATGATAAACCGCGGGATTAAAAAGCCGCGAAAATAAAACACGCGCGTGTGTGTGTATAATTTCGATGCGGAATTGCGCGATTTGGTTGGCGCGTTCCGCTCCGAGATGTCTGTGACGATCGATCGAAAGGACGCGCCACCGCCTTCGCTTTCGTACACACGACGGTTCGCCGCGTCGTCCTACTGGAATTTACAAACCGTTTCGCGGCAAAGCGACGCGACCACCGTCAGCTTCGATGACCTTTCGTTTCGCGCGAATAAACCTCACGATCTCATCCGATATGACAGAATTTATCGGACCAACGAACACGAGACACCAATAAACCAACCCGGAGCAGACGGCAAACTGCTACTATCACACAAACAGTGATCAACGCGACTTTCCGACGACTATAGTGTAATGATAGAAGGTAGTTTCATCTCTCGGAGGTGCGCAGTAGCGACCAATGAAACGTTTCATACCACACGCTCGTATGCAGTATGACACTTGCGTTGACGTGTGCTGTTTTACCGGCAGATTGTTTAACCTCGCAAAGGACCCGTGTCTTTAAAACCTCTGTCACACACGTGAGAATAGATTTTAAATTTTAAAAATGCTTATATAAAATATATTGGAAAATCATTGGATGAGAAGTGGAATACCATTGCTGTAAGAACAAGGTGCGTAATGTTTCCTATTTAATTTTTCGATATTCCTTGTTACAACAATATCACATGGTCCAATTATCTTACTGACGATATATCTGTTATCGGATTTGATTGCTAGAAGTGAGAACGTTTAAGATAAGACCAAGGAAAGCCTAAAAGAGCCACAGAAAAATGGCAAATTCCATTTTGAAGAACTGGAGAAGCTTGTATTCCATCGGTATTAATTGCTGCGCCACGTGGAGCAAGTCGAGACACTTGAAATTTGTCGGGACAGGAGTTTTGACAGGAGTTGCGGCGTACAGTGTTTCCAGCATGACAGTTCTAGCGGCAAGGAATGATAACGATTTGCAAAATCACGTGAAAACTTTCATGGCAGAGCCGATCACATCCATCGAGAGGTTGAAGAAGAACGATATGAGAACGAAGATGGAACTGCTGGTGATGAAGACACAAGCGGACTTCTGTCAGGCTCTCGAATCGCTTGAAAGCAACGGAAGTTTCAAGGTGGACCGCTGGACCAGAAAAGAAGGTGGTGGTGGTGTCACTTGCGTTCTTCAGGACGGACAGGTGTTCGAGAAAGCTGGCGTCAATGTGTCAGTGGTGACCGGCATATTGCCGCCCAGCGCAATTCAGCAGATGAGATCGCGCGGCAAAAAGATGGAAGATTCCGTGCCGTTTTTCGCGGCTGGCGTGAGCGCCGTGATTCATCCCCGCAATCCCATGATTCCCACGATACATTTCAACTATCGCTACTTCGAAGTGGAGAATCCGGACGGCACCACTCAGTGGTGGTTCGGCGGCGGCACGGACCTCACACCGTATTATCTGAACGAAGAAGACGCCAGGCACTTTCACAGAGCGCTGAAGGCCGCTTGCGACAAGCACGATCCCTCGTACTACGCCAGATTCAAGGAATGGTGCGACAATTACTTCTACATCGTGCACCGTGGAGAACGACGCGGCGTGGGCGGGATATTCTTCGACGACATCGACACTCCGAGTCAGGACGAGGCGTTCCAGTTTGTGACTTCCTGCGCCGAGGCGGTCATACCCTCGTATATTCCTCTGGTGAAGAAGCACAAGGAAGACGGTTACGGATATTGGGAAAGACAGTGGCAATTGTTACGACGGGGCAGATACGTCGAGTTCAATTTGATTTACGATCGCGGCACCAAGTTCGGTTTGTACACGCCTGGCGCGCGATACGAGAGCATACTCATGTCCCTGCCACTGAACGCAAAGTGGGAATACATGCACGAGCCCAAACCCGGGTCGAAGGAATCGCAGCTCATGGAAGTGCTGAAAAATCCGAAAGACTGGCTGGGCGTGGCGAAATCAAGCGGGGCACAAGCGTAGATGATGATGATGATGATGAATTAAATCGGGAGAAAGGCTCGATTGAAAAAATTATGGAGAGTTATTCCGAAAACGTTGTAATAATAGATTATCTGAAATGTACACGAGATAGAAAAACTAATGAAATATTGATCGATGAGAGTTCTATCCTGTTGGGGTTTAAATTTTTTAATGGCACACGTCAATCTCAGGTGTGGTTACATTTGCGAATGTATTATAGAAGTATTATATAAAAGCGGGGGTGGCAAATGATTTAAAATACATAAATTTTGTACAATATACACGTGTATAATTAGTTAGTAACTGGTTTTGTATACAATCGTACATATATAATAAAAATTTTATATTTTTTCGCGCGAAAAAAGATCAAAGTAGTATACATATGTATAAAAAAGTAACATAGTAAAAAGAATAAAGTACAATATAATTTATATATGTATATGTATATATATATATATATATAAAAATGCGTTTAACACGCTTTCATAGGATCGTTCCTAGAAACTCAACCGGAGGAACTTTATTTACAATAAAGTGGAAGTCGATGACAATTGAGTCTGTTCAATATATCCTTAATATTCAGTCTCTCTCTTCGGTCTATACAGAAATTTAATTTCTTCGTCAATTTTATATTTAGGCAGTTTATGTACATACAAAGCAAATCGATCGTCCAAAGATAAAGATACATTCATGCTGAAGATGAAGACGATTCATCTTGGAGATCACAAGACGCGAGAAAGTGTTGTGATCAAGACTTACAACATTCAATAACGTTACACACAGAGCGCAAAAAATGTGTTGTAATAAAATTCTTCGATGGGAATGAAATTTCTTTTGACAATGTTTTTGCCGGAAATCGACAAACCTGTGCGTTGCGTGTACATATCGTTTTATAAGTCAAATAAAAAACTTCCGTTAGATTTTCGAACATCGTCTCGAAACACCACAGCATGTAAAACAAAAACAAAAAACATATGTTATATACAAATTCTTTAAAACAAGCGTATCGCAAAAAGACACAAAGTTATTTGATATAGAAATACGTTGAACATGTTCAGAGAATTGAACGTCACAAAAAGCAACTTACTTACGCAAATGCTAAATTGTGTGTGTGTGTGCATAAAATAAATAGCTCTATAATTAGATCTAAATGTAGAACAACGTAGATATATTACGTATATTAAACACTCGTTTCTTTCTTAACTGGCAAATGGCTCGTCGACTCGTCCACCGAATAGATCTTGCCAGCCTCGAACTGTTGCGTGTCGCTTGACTCCGCGGGCTCGTACGCGCTCATCTCGTCAAACAACTCGAGATTATCGATATTGCGCGAACTGGACTTACTAATTGACGTGATATCGGCGAGAGAACCGAAGTTCTTCTCAATTAGAAGATCCTTCGACTCGGGTGCGTTACACACGTTGTTGTGATCCACGCTCGGTTCCTCGCAAAAATTGTTCTCCTCCAGACTCTTGTCGGAGATGCAATAAACATTCGCCAACGAACAGGCGTACGGGGTTTCCGCGTGCGGGGTCAACGTACACGGATTGTCACTGGTCAAACTGTTTATCTCGAATAGCGAGCGATCGTACGATCTCCGGAACTCGGGAACTTCGTGCCCGCACAAGTTCGAACTGGTGGTGCTTCGCACGTCCGTGAGGGACGGCTTCGAGAACTCGTCGCCGTGCCTCGCACTCGCCAGGGACGCGACGTCGTTCAACGAGTTGCAGTAACTGTTCGTCAGCGGTCTCTCGTGACCCAACGGTAGACAGTACATGCTGTTGGAGAGATACAGACGTCTCGTCGTGTCGCGCGGGCACTGCTCCTCCGTGACGATCCCGATCTCGTTCACGCTCGGACATCTCTTTCTCGAGAAACAGGACTCGTCCTGCGCTCCCGTTTCCGCGTTCTCGCAGATCTCGGGTAGATTGTGATCGCTCCGCTCGCTCGTCATCTGCGTGACGTCCATCTCGGAGCTGTACTCCAGGCTGCACTGTTGAGAAACGTTTCGCAAACACCGTTCCTCCTCGATCTTCGAGATGTCCGCGTCCGAATCCTGCCCCGTTCTTCTCGACTGTGACGTTCCTCTCATCGCGTCGAACATCGCGATGTTGTCCTGTTGCACGATGTCGTTATTGATCTTCTTCACGTTACGCGCCAGATTTTCCTGGCCGATGACGAAACGTATCGGGATATTCCTCTCTTCCGAGATGCTACCCCCGCTATCCGACAATATGTTCACGTTCTTGATGTCATTAATGGGATTCAGTTCGACGTGTATATTTGTGTTGTTCACCTTGGCGCTGCTGCTCAGGATGCTGCGTTCCAGACTGTTGTCGATCTTCGCGGTAGGCCGTGGTATCGACACGCAGCTGCCGCCGTCGCTCGTCGCTCCGCCGTCGCCCTGCTTCCTCGGGCCGAGGTTGTTCTTCTTCGCGGTGTGTCGGCGCTGTTTCTTGAAAAACTTTCTGGCGACGCCGCTCTGATGAGGATTGTAGAACATCTCGACGCAGGCCGGTGACGGTTCGGTGTAAGTGGTGACGGAATTGTTGGAGCGATACTGCTGGCGATGAAGCAGTATCAGATTCGCTGCTTTCGCGGGAACGGTCGTCACCGCGTCGTCGTGATTGACCGCGAAATCCGCGAGCTTGGCGCTGTTGTAGATCTGCGATTGCGACTGATTGGTGTTTCTTGACGAGGCGACGGAGTTCGTGTCGGATATCGCTTGCGCGGCCTGCGAGTTCGACAACGGCGGGACGAAGTTCTGCACCAGAGGTTGCGTAGGTTGCATCGCGGCGTTCGCGTCGCATACGCTTCTGGTGCGACAGCACCGATTCTTCCGCTTTCCCAGCCAGCAGCGCATCTTCAGCCACTGATTGCGCACGTCGTTGCGAGCGATTCCGTAGAAAAACAAGACGAATATACCGAGCGTGCTTGTGGCGACGGCGTATATCACAGAGAACACAGTTTCTTCGAACGGCATGGAGTTCAACGGTTTGACCGTCACCGCGGCCGCGCTGCTCCAGGACATCAAGAACAGTAACAACATTATAATTTGACCTTTCCACTGTGCGATCTGCGAGTGTTCGGGATCCTCGATGTCAGAGGAAACCGTCTGCGTGCTGTGCACGCTGTTTCTGTCCGCGGAAGAATTCGCGTTCGGCTCCAGTAACTCCAGATCCATGTTTTCCGTGGCTTGAGTACCGTCGGACAATTGCGCGTTCGTATCGACGTTCTGAATCGCCCGTCTGATTAGCAGAAGGACAATCAGCAGATAAGTGAGCAAAATTCCGGCCGGTATAAAGAGCGCCGCGAGCGCCGGTCCGGTTCGAAGGAAGCAGTGAGCGTATCCGGCGTACTCGCGTAGGTTGATCGCACCGGATATCCCGCAGATTATCAGAGCTATGCCCCATCCGACCAGGTAGAGTCCCAACAGGGGCTTCGGTAACGGTTGATCTGGCAGCTCGTCGTCCGGTATCACATCGAGACCCGATTTCGCGAATTTTTTGTACATGTTACTGAAATAAAATGCATTTTGACAAGTTTAGTTTCATTCGTTAAGTGCACGTTGCACGTTGCAAATCCTACCTGGCAGATACTGCCATCCATAACAGACAGCACAAGGTTAGATAATGCAAAGCGAGACCGACTCCCTGACAGATCTTGATGTTCTCCGTTTGTTGAATGCCGATGCTGTACAGGAATGACAGCAATGCCATAGCAAACCAAGTATTAACAACGGACTGCTTCGCTTTCTTGGGCATCGTGATCGATGTGTAAGAAATGATGTACGTCACCGACATGATAATCAAGCAAGTAATCGTGACGAAACTACCGATGTATATCGCCGGATGTGAGTACCTGAATCTTGCCCCGTGCATACTACGAAAGTTACATGTTAATTGAAAATAAAAAGACAATTAAAAAAAAAGAGACACTATCTTATACTTCCGTACCTATTTCCATCGAGATGCGAAACTTCCTGCTGAAGTCCGTAATATCCCAAACGATTGCAATGAAAAACTATCAGATTATTCAGCAAGTTAGTTAGGTAACATCCATCGCTGCTCCAACCTCCCACATTGTTGTACGTTTCGTCCCACACTACCGGCTTCGGTCTTTTCCTGTTGTAATGATACAACGGCGTCTTCAACATGACGTAAACTGGTTCGGAGAGATTTCGTACCGATGTGCCAACTGGAAAAAAACATTACGATAAGTTTTACATAAAAAAGATTTAATAAAATGCAGAAATACTTGCGGTTTTTTGTTTCGCGGCTTACTTAATTTGCTGCCGACGATGCAAGTCGTTATATCCATGCTGTCATTGACAATCGTTTTGGGAAATAATCTACTGTCGCTGAACATAGATATCATAAGCTGCTGAGTTATCGCACCGTCGTGCGACACTTGTCGTAACAAAGACGCGGGTAATTGAACGGAAGCTTCTATCGTATTGTCTTTCGCGCTTATTGGCGTCGTTCGATTGATCGTTGTGCAATGCAGGAATCTCGAGTCTGAATCGGAATTAGCGACGTTTGTGTACCACGTGCACGTTAATCCGCTGAAACTTTCGCGCTTAACCCGAAATTCCTCGAGAGCCATGTGTTTCTTATGAGATTGTACGGACGGTGTAAATTCTATGAGACGTTCGATCGCTCTGATCAATCTCGTACAAGCTTTAAAATTTATTTCCGCTTTCTTTAGCATTTCCTTCGATATTTCCATTATCGAACTAACTATGTCAATCAACATAAAGCCAAGTTCCTTTTCGTCGGTGAGATAATTCAGGTAGTTCTCTATCGTTTGCACTATGAAATGAATTTCAACCGGATCTGTTAACTTTAGCGAATTGTTTCCCGTGTAATTCTTGAATCTCTTGGCCGTTTCCATCAGGCTACTTGTCACTCGCGTGAGGGACAAATTCACTTTCGCGAACTGCTCCAAGACTTTCGTTGTGCGGGATATGTACGGGCATGATTCCGTGTTTAGATGCTCCCATTGGCCGCTCATATTGCAGTGATAAGAAGCTTTCAAAGGCGCCTGCATCAGGCTTGACAAATGATGACCCTCACATGGCAATTCGGCTTTCCATCCTACAATTGTTTTGGGCCAGGAGTAAACCCCTTTATTGTTTCTGGTTACTACAAATGAGGTTTATGTGATTAGCGATTTTTTGTGAGTTTTGTGTACATATCTTAATTAATTTGTTACCTGCTAGAGGACAATAACGCGTATTTTCGGATATCACGATAACGCTGACCGCCATTGATTTATTGCCGTTTACGGAAACTAACAAGCAATTCCACTGTCCGTTGTGTTCCTCTTTAACTGGAACTATACTAAGGGCGCTAAAAAATAAAATATTAACGATACATAATTCTATACATATAATTTTTAAACAATTCACAAAAATATATATATGTAGTACCTGTCTACAATGCCACTGTCTGAAAGATTTCTATTATCAACTCTGATGTTGGGCAAGCTCGTTCGTGGATCTTTGTAAGCGCTCAGATCCACGACTTCGGCAGAAGCATTGGGATACCATAACCAATTCAGTCTGGCGCTCTTATCTACCGTAATACTGGGTGCTCTGCACTTCAAGGTGATCGAATCTCCGGCAAAGACCACTTGGTTTTGAACTGGTCGAATTTCAATCGCGGGCGATATCCATTGACACTGAAGCTCCTCCGCAAATCTTAGTTTCTTCACAGGCTGACCTTTGAGAAACGCCGGAGAGTCACATTTTGGCGGTGGACTAAAATATTAAATCAAATATAAATTTTTCTCTTTCTAATAACATTCAATAAATTTGATTACCAGAAAAAATACATATATATAGTTATATATATATATATTACTTTAATTTGAGTGAAGAATTGTAAATCCAATCACTGAACCAATACAAGTCACAATTGCATTTCCAAGGATTATTAGTTAAATCTCTGAAAAAAATTTGAATTATAAATTGTATGTAAGAGTATAGACTTTTATATATTTTTTTACGTAGACTTTTTTATATTTTGGTTACTTACAGCTGTTTCAACATCTTAAGTCCGTGAAATGTTCCTTCTTTTAAAGTAGTCAAACTATTTCCATTTAATTTCCTGAAATTGTATATCTATGAGTTTGTATCCAACATAATGTAGTATATAAACAATATACGCACATAAAAATCAGATTATTAAAATTATAACAGTTTTATGTCAGCGCAAATAATGCTTTAACTTACAAGCGATCTAACGCCAGCAAATCATGAAATAAAGATGGTGCCAGAGCAGTTATTTTATTTCCAGACAAATCACTAGAGCAATGAAGCAAAAAAGACATAAGATAAAAAGAAATCTTTATATAACAGCATTTATATATGAAGCTTATCATAAATTCCAGACTTACAGTCTTCTGAGATTTGGCAATTGTTTAAATGCATAACTGTCTATTACTGATATCTGATTCTGACTTAAATCTCTGAAATAGTATATTTAAAATTATAAGATATTAAAGCACATTTATACACGTGCATATTCATACATATATATGAGTAATAAACTAAAATTCTTACAATTTCTCCAACTTTTCTAGACCATTAAAACAACTTTCTCCTATGGAACTAATTTTGTTTCTTGACAAGTCTAGTTTTTTTAGATTTGTTAAATTTACAAATACATTAGCTTGAATAACATGAATAGCATTTCTGCTCAAATCTCTGCAATTGAATAAATTATTGTTACATGATTGTTAGATGTTAAAGAAGAAACATAAAAAATCCAAAATCCATAATCTTACAGTTGTGTAAGTTCCACACTAACTGCGTTGATATCTACATTCTTGATTTCTTCTAAGTGATCACCACATTTGAGACGTAACCATTCAGCTTGAGGTCCGACTGATTTGCATGAACAATGTTGTGGGCATAACTGAATTGCACTAGTCCATGTTTGAAGCACAATTACAAATAGTAGAGTGGTTTTCATGATTAGAGGAGAGACCTTTAATCTAAAAGTCACACCCACAATTAAAATATTGCATCTCTCTGAAACCTGAACATAGAATACATTTCAAAATAATGTAAATATTATCGATTTCTAATTTATATTTGAAGCATTATTGCTAGAAGTATAATTGCATTATCTCAAGACACAAAACTTTAAATAAAATTAAAAAAATAATATGTAAACATGATATGAACATGAACAAACACAACATTATCAAAACTTTATCACTTTCTGAAAATATTGAAAAAGTTACACTAAAAATCTTTTCGCGACTGCAAAATTATCGAAGCGTACAGAACAATGAACGAATATTCGACACTACTCACGGCTCAATTGGAAATCGTTACTTTTACATTGTCGAGCACCAGATTTTAAATAGCCGCATTTTATTTATGTAGTTTATGTATTATTGACGCTTGTGTGCTAATCAGGACCTAAAACCTCAGATGGGAAACAAAGTCTGTTTTCATTCACTGTGAGGTCTCGCGTCCACGATGTTAGAAATTGGTCCGAAATGTCAGACGGAGAGAGAATTGACCAATCGCGTTGATCGTTTGACCGAATTATCCGCGAATGCGATTGGTTAAATCTCTTCCCGTACCAGATTCCTAATATTGTAAAAACAAAACTTTAAACCATCTTGACCAATGAGCATTTAATATATTACGGTCTGTAAATCAATGTGACAACTTTGATAAACGCTCATTGGTCAAGACCGTTTCAAGCAGTCTGTTTCGTGAAAATTAGCAAAATGTTAACTCCGAAATGTATCATCATGAGATAGTACAGATTATTGTAACAAGAGAGATTTAAAATACAGACGATAGATGACATCTCCAGATAACAAAAGTTTAAGGACCATTTTTATAAAGTTAAATAAAACAGAACAGCTTCCTATAAAAATTACATTTATATTTTTTTTTGTATCATATTTTAAATTCATAAATTTATTCAACAAGTTTATTTTGCGCTACTACTAATCTGAATCATCTTCCACCGTTGTTTTATCTTTCGTAAATTCCACTGTAAATACTGCCTTGTCAAGCACTCGCCTTCCTAAAATTAAATTTTCAATAGTTTTTTTATCTTATGATTGTATAAATTTAATTATAACTTACTTGCTCTTAGAAGAAGAAGCTGACATTGATTTAATATAGCTGCTTTTGATTTACTTTCACTTAAACCCAGTGTAAATCCACTAGTGCACATTGTATTAATTCAGTTTAGTTATGGAAAATATAAAGATTATCAAAATAGTGAATAAATAGTTATTGCAAAACAATATGTATCAACTGTCTCATGTAATTATTTTTTGTGTTATTACATTATATTAAAGGATACAGATTTATGATATCATAGGGACTCCTGATTAAATGGCTCTTAGTAGCACCACTCGATATTATTACATTCTATAACATACAAGCATTTTATTACTATTGTACAATAAAAATCAAACATGTATACTCACCTCACTCTTGTGATATACGTAAAATAGATGAGAGTAATAAATAGATTCCACACGTGTTTCTGAATTCAAAATATCTGCATACTGTATTTCAAAACATAAACCTCTTCTTGTTGCAAGACGATATGACTTTCGATTCAGTTTTATGCCACAGGTTTGTAGTCTTAATGAAATGAGATCTGCATTTAATTGTGAACACGCATACTATAAAAAATAAAAAAATAACATAATTAAAAACAAACAACAATTAAAACGTTAAAAATATATTTTTATCAAGAAATGTAGTATAATTACATTTACTAACATCTAACATATCTTGTTTAATTGGTGTAATAGCATATAAATTATACTTCTTCAAGTTTGGACACTGTGACTGTAACAATAAAAGTACTTAAATATATATAAATATATTATAATTAACCTGTATCTATAATTGAAATGTATAATTATATTTCAGACTTATACTATTAGAATCTTGTATTTTCAATAATAATAAAATGTGTGTGTGTTGTCTCGACATAGAAAAATAACACTCTAAATTTTTTTTAAATTATATATCATACCAATGTATGGGTTCTCACAGGGTCTGAACATATAAAAGTTATCCTATTAAGTATACACAATGTTCCTTTGAATTTCTCATTTAATTTGTTCGTGTCAATTGGATTTGGGACCACGTCCCAAATCGGTATTGTTTTATTCTCTTCAACTTTCTTCTTTTTCTTCTTGCTATTACCAATAAAACTATTTTCATGTACAGTTTGATTTAATGCCACTGTCCTATAACCCACTGATAACAAGTACAATTTAAAATAACAAAACAGAGTGACATTTAAGTGATGTTTTACTGGCACTGACTTACTTTGATATAACCTCGACAGAATATCATCTAAACAATCAACATTTTCGCTTGTTACGTTTATACACAAGTCGAAAAATCCATCACTTGGTTTGAAATCCATTTCTACAAAGTCAACATGCACAGTTTGCTTTGAGCTATTTCAATATAACATACGTACATATATTATTACGTGTATACTGTCAGAGAGAAGCCTGAGAGCGGCCAGGCCCATAAGAGTTTTTACGATCGCTTTTCGTGGACATGGTTCTATTCCGTGCTAAGTT